>CAIGRF010397395.1:8529-22095 GCA_903798235.1 Fraxinus ornus | reverse complement strand
CAAAACTCATATTTCTTGTAGTGAAATTTTGAGGGACTTAATATTATTTAATCTAAAAAGTTACTAATAATTTTACACTAAAAGAGAATTGGGATATATATAGAACTACGAAAGAATCTCCATCTTTGATCTACTCACAAAATAAAATAAAATAAAAAAATCCATATGCTGGAAACTTTGAGAGTTTCATTTGCTTAAAGAAGTTACAAAATAGTATTACTACAATCACATAGTTACGTACATGGCATCGATCCCCCAGCTAGCGTTACACAATTCTCATTTAGATTTATAGCCAACGCCTGTTTATTCACTTATTCAACAAGTACATAGGACTTAAGTCGCCAAATACAATAATAAGCTTATTCCGAAATAGTGAAGTTCTTCAATTTTCCCATATTAAATTGTCTCAAACCCTGAAAATCGCAATGAAAAGAAGAAATTAAATGTCAGTGCTACTAGCAAGGAAGAATTGATCAATAAATTAAATAGAATTAGCATGCACGTTCGCCTACTGAGTATAGTCGATCAAGATTCTTCCTGCATCAGGATTAGCAATGGTGGAAAAGACTTCTTGAGAGAGATCAAGCTGATTATTTCCACATCCTGGGCAAAGATCTACAATTGTTACAGTTACTTCCCTCCCTGTGCAGGGATGTGGTACGCTGTTGGTGCCTCCAGTGCACTTAACCCTGTATCTTCTTCCACAAGCTGCTCCATTATTGTACAATGAAGGGTTGGCTGCTGCTATCACAGTGCCTTTTTCATGGGAACCATAGCATGCCGATGCTGCATATAGTTGTACTAATTGACTAATTTATCAGAATTTAATCTCTAATTGAACATTTGATAATAGTATATAATTAATTTTAGGTCTCTATTTGTAATTGAGTATTCGTTAGACAAAATTAAAATAATGGAGTTATAATTGAAGTCAAAATAGTTAATGATTCATAGTATAGTCCTTGGAGGAGTCATAGATGTTCAAGAAGATCACATATGATCAATGAAATACAATTAAAAGTCAAATGAATGTAGTATTGCACAAGTTCCGTTTCATGAAACATGCTAATTGTAAAAGAATTGTAGCCATTTGGGTTAGTTTTTCAATGCATTCAAAATCACCTTAATAGGAAATTAGGAGAAAAAGTTATGATAAATATATTGATCGCTATTTAGGGACAGCTTGATGGCCGCCCACTAATTGAACATTCGATAATAGCATATAATTAACATTTGCAAACAAAATGCTCCTCCATCATATAAAGATATGTTTATTTCCATTTTCACACAGTTTAAGAAAATGTAATTAATACAGTTAAAAATATAATTTTTTCTTAGTATATACATCTACATTAAATAATTGTTTAAATATGAGTATTTTATATTTATTGATAACAAGACACATTTAATAGGGGCATATTTGAAAAAAAAAAATCAAATAGACTCTCGATCAGGAATGTGGTCTTGTGACAAATAAAAAAGGAAAGCAAACTTATCTTTCTGGAATGGAGGAAGTGTCTAAATACTTACGAACATAAGGTGGAGTATAGAAAGTAGCAGTTCCCGATTCAGCAATTGCAATAGAGGCGAGGCATATCAGCACGCCCACCATCAAAATAACTCGAATTTGGAAGCCCATTTCTCTATGGTTTTTAACCAATGCTGAAAAAGAGTATATTTTTGTGGGTATTTTGAAATGCTCTTGCCCTTTTATAGAGGCCAAATATTGAACAAGACAATTGTCTCATTGTCAAGCCATTAAACAAATCGTTTGATTAATTTTGCCTTGTAATACCATCTAGTAAGCAGTACTAATTTCCATTTTGCTTCGTACAAGAGACTATAAAATTGTTTAATTGGAAGTTTTCCATTTATTAAAGATAATAGATCTCTGCGTAATCTAGAAATCAAAAAATTAGGGTTTCAAGTGAGAAATTCTTGTGGACTAGAGTTAATTTATTTGAAAAACCTAGGCATTTCACCATAAATTTTTTTTTTTTTTTTGTCTCATCTGCAAGAGCTGAATTCTACCGAAAACGGTCTTCGCACTCTAATTTCTTGGTATAGAAAATGACTTCCAGTAGGAAGATTTAGGAATAGTTGTTAATTAATTTTTTCTACGGGAAAAAAATTACATTTTATATATCCAGAGTACGTGGCTTTCTGACTCATAACTTTTTATTTCGTTAAATAATTTAAGTTTTTAAAGATTTTTATGCTAATAAGTTCATGTTCCAACAATACTTATCATAAAGCGGCTGCAGTGGCAAATGAACTGAATGAAGAAGAACTCGTGATGCTCCAGTAGTATTCTCATCACGAAATCTACTAGCATAAAATGGTACGTACTTTTTGTATGACGTGGTTCGATATAGTCTCACTTAATCGTGAGGAGTTTTATTAGATCGAACTCTATCCATTTATAGTCCGCGATATAGATTAACCAATCAACAATAGTTTGAACTGTTGACCCATTTATAGTCCGCGATCTTGATCTGCTGATCATAGTTATGGATTTTTCAAATTTGGGGTACAATAATAAATTTACAAAATTTCCTTCATAGTGAGTTTGATATGAAGTCGCCAAATCAAGCTGAACAAAATATATTTGTCATGTTTTTCTGAGAATTGTAATTGGTGACTGGATATTTTTCGTCTCTTTCCTTATTCTTTGTCAATGATGTACAAACTAATTTAATATAACACGTAGTTGTCTTGTAGCTTATACAAATTTAATTATTGGATCGTCTACAATAGTTTTGGCTCCCTCCAAGTCAAATTAAAATATTTAATTTTCATGCTGAACAAATAGTAGAGCATTTCGTTAATAACTAGTTGGACGTAAATTTCAACAAGGTCCAAGATTTTTTGAATCTTATATGATAGTTATTTAGGGAAAAAAATTTAAATAAATAAAACAAAAACTCATTCATTGTCTTCCCCAAATTTTGTTGTTTGTTCTTCATTTATTCATTAAAAATGTCGATTTAAAATTTATTGTCACATCTTGTGTCTTCCTCTAATATTATATATTTTGTTTCAATTTTCTATCTGTAATGTACTATTTGTAGCTAGAACAAAATCTTCTAATCTTGCAATGAAATATTGGGTAATTATGTACATAGATTTTAGTAATTTGAGATTTTCTTGAACTCAATTTCTTTTTCAAAAAGCTGTCGAATGTTGGGTTAAGAGAAAAGAGCAATGCTATTTAATCATTATGGTGCTAAGCACCGAGCTATGTAGCAATTGAGTAATGCTAATCATCTAGGTTACTTACCATCAACAATTTAGGTGACAATAAAATGACAACAATTAATTTGACATCTTATATGTAGAGATATGGTCCCATTTAAAGTGGAAAATCATTTATTGCAACTTAAATGCAGCATAGACTGTCGATGATAAGTAGTCTGGATGGATAACATTACTCAATTGCTTAACATAAACTGATTACAATTGCAAACACCAGACAATGCTCCATAGTGCGGCGTTTAGCATCACTAGGACTAAATTGCATTATTCAATTAAAAAATAAGTCAAATTGAAAAATAATTTTAAGATCATCTTAAGAAATGAATGTAAATTATTGTATTTGAGATCAAATTGATTTTCAATTATTGACAGATCGAAACTCAGCTTCAGCGACTAACAAAACGAACTTTAACATCCTTAGAACTGTGAGCAACAAAGTTCTCTTCATTTTCTTTGTATAATAGAGTTAGGCTTCTTCTAAGTTTTCTCTATGAGATTTTCATTTCCCTTGTTTACTCTCAAATATTTTTGTAACTATAGTGACGGTGCAATTGTATAATATGTGAGATTCATGTGTTGAGAGGTTCTGTATCCATGCAAGTAGGGTTTGCTTTTCGTAAAGTTTGTAACTTTTCTCCTTGTGTGGAGTTCAAGCTTTTCTTGAGCCGAATTTATGGTTGGGTAATATTACATACAAACAGTTATTCAGGAAATTACTCAAATTTATGAATAACTTCTCCAAATTTATTTGTACTAACAAAATAATAGCAGCAACCGTAGCACAATTTTTTTTTTTTTTTAATTAAAGGAGGGCAGTACCTTTGAGATTTTATTAATATGCCATCACGTGTGGCGGATGAATACCATGGTTACATAGAAATAATGAAAGTAATACTACTTCCCTTACAATGAAAATAAATGACGAAGAAAAATTGTAAAGAAGTAGTACTACTTCCATTACAATAAGAATTAATACAAATAAAGACAAAAATATGAATTGAAAGTAAAAAATAAAAATCAAATTGTGATACTGGGCAATCCATGACTATCAACTTGCACTAGTGCCCTAATATGTCGTGGTAGGTCAAATGGTCCATATACCTAATATTGTCGATGATCCCAATCCTGTGCCACATGCTGCAACTTGATTTCCTTCTCTGTGAATATGAAAAACTGTATCTTTATCGAAGGATATGATATCTGTGAATGTCTGAGTATGCCCTGAATAGTCCATGGTCCTCTTCCTAGCCACTGTAGAATCTGATTCAACCCAAATCGTTAAAAATCGAGTCCTTTAACTATTAAAATGCCATCAAGAATAGCACGGAACTCTGCCTCTAATTTCATGTACGGTCCATATGAAGCTAAGAAAACCCTGATACAGTGTCTCGTGCGATATCTGATGATGCCTCCACTTGTAAAACCATCATTAACGCATCCACCAGTATTAGTCTTGACAGATTCGACTCATGGAGTGTGCCCCAAAAACAAATGTCACACATACCTTTTCTATCGAAAAATCCATCTCCAACGATGCCCATGGTCGTGCACCACGAACAGACGATAGCCCTCATCCAGGCGATCAATATCATGTCCTAACATAACTAATAATGCACCAATTCGTTCTGTTATGAATCAGTTAAATTTGGCGGCCTTGATTTTGTAATGGCAATTTTGTGGTGGAGACAATGGCGGTTGGGGTGGGTTTGGATGGTTTTTTGTGTGGAGGTAGTGATGGTGTTTATGTGGTGGAAGTGGTGTTACGGTGGAGGTGGCTAGAGTAGTGGGTTTTGGTAAGTTTTTTGTGTGGTGGAGGTTATGGTGTTTGGGGCAGGTGATGGTGTTTGGTGTGGTGGAGGTAGAGGTAGAGGCGGCGGCAGCAGTGGGTATTGGTCGATTTTTTGTACGGTGGAGGTGATGGTGTTTGGTGGTGGTGGTGGTGGTGCAGTAGAGGCGGCGACGGCAGCAGTTGGTTTGGAGGTAAAATTGTACATGTTAATGGTTTTTTGAACATGAATTTCGGTCGATTTTTGAAGTGTTTTGGTTGCTTGTTGGTATAGAATTGTGTAGGGGATTATGAGGTGTTGGTGGGGTAAAAATCCGGTGGTTTTGTCAGTGCTATGGTGGTCGAACTTGGCGATTTTCGGTAGGGGCGAGTTTTGGGAAGAATGTGAAGTTTGGTGGGTTATTTGCAATCTTTAAAAAATTTGGACCAATAGTTGCAATTTGTTCGATTGTTTTCTTTTCTTTTCTTTTTGTTTCAATTGAATAGAGCGTAAAATCGTCAAAATATGGTGAAAAGGACCTTCGGCGCACGAAATGTGGAAGGTAAGGACATAAATGCCAAGAAATGAAAGGTTGTGACGATTTCCACAATACATGTCAAAGTTAGGGACGTTTTGTGCAAATTACCCAAAGTTAAACTAATTTACATGTACTTCATGAGATTTAATTTAAGTGCCTTAATTAGAGTTGATTCAAAATAGTCGAATTTAAGAGTGCCTTTTATTGAAGATCGTTATAATTCTAACCTAATGTAGATATGAAGCTTGAATAAATCTTGATTGTTCATGGCTACATATCTTGCTTGTCTAGTGTGCTTGCAACATGAGTTATACAACCAAGTATTAATAATCCCCAGTTAATAAATTCCTCTCTCCAGTTTTAGTCTCCGTTTGGCAAATTTATAATGATTTATAAATAAAAATACTAAGAATAATAGTAGTGGGTCTTACAAAATATATGGATAATAAAAAAAAAATAGTTTGTTCATAAACCAATTTATAAAGTGTATTGAGAAGGAAGCTTAAACTCTTCGACGGCATGCAGTATCAGTATATCATATGGTCCAAAGCTCTTAAACTCTTCGATTGCATATCAGTATAACATATGGTCCAAAGCTCCAAATACAATTGATCACTTATCGTGTGGCAACAAATATTTTATTTTAATTTTTTTTTTTTCAAGAATAACCACGTGTGATTTCTTTTGATTATGGCATATCATGCATCTCCAGTGCAATAATACAGATATTTCAGAAAAAATAGAAATAAAGAACTTTGAAGCTTTAGTAATTGTCATTATACTACTACATTACAGGAGGAGAATAAGCGATACAATGATGATAACACGTTCATTTGCCATTTTAATTTTCTTAGTAAAATAGCTGAATATTCTTCTCTACTTTATTTCACAATTTTGTGCTTCGATGCAAGTATACGAGAAATGTTGCCCTATTCATAGAATCCAGATTGCTTCCAAAAACCAATAATTCTTGGTCTGGAAAATGATATCTTGCAGGAAAATTACCCAAACGCTTACTAAATACTAAGAGCAGCAGGATGTAAATAAATTGTTGGCTTTTATATATATCTCCAGAAAGAATGAATTGCTGACCCTTGGCTGTTTAATATTTATTTCTTGAGGCCAAAAATAAAATAAAGTTCCTTAAATAAATTAAATTTTCCATTCTTTACACGAGTTTAAATTATCTAATTTCTCAATTCTGATATCAAACCAAAACACTCTTGGAGAAGGAATGGGTAGTCTTACTGATATATATCTCAAGAATTAAACATGGGTAGTTTTTATGGCATATTTCACAGTTTCAGCCGCATGAAACCTTAATACTTCATAACCTTTATAAGTTTATCTTTTATAAATTAATAATTTCTATTATATGTTAAAATTACATTCATTGCCTATAATTTATAGAAGTTATACGATATATGAATGCCCGACACATGAACACATTCATTAAGGCTGCATTTAGCGCACCAATTAGGTCATATAAGGAATTTAATATAATTATATTGCATAGAAGTACATAGATGATATTGTGTTGTTAACATTCTTTAATTTTAATTCAAAAGATAGTCTTTGTGCTATCAGTCGTATTGTAGAATACCGAGGTTGAAGGTGGTTCGGACTGAATAAGAAATATAAACTAAATGATATACTTTTAAATAAAAACCCAAAAATACTATCTACAATGATTTATTTTAATACACTTTATCTAATAATATCTATTTTAAAATCTACATGATGCAAGACAAATTCAAATCTCAAAGTCTTTATGGCTTGTTTATGTACTTATGTTAGGTCCAATGTTGCAATTGGCATGTTTGTGAACAAAAATGTCTTAATTGAACACTTGTAAAAAGTCAGGACTTGGATGCAATTTTGTATAGATGAGTTATGTTATGGTTAGAGGTTGAAAACAAGGAAAACGCAGAGCCGGAATTTCACTAGCTACTCGTCTGACTCTCGTTCGAGCGCAAGAAACAAAAGAATCATCGCCCACCTTTCGCCTCGAGCGACAGCACTCTCGCTCGTATTTATGCGGCCTAACCTAATTTGTAATTTTGAAGAGTTTTACACGATCCATAACACCTAAATATTCCCAACTATAAATACAGATGTCTGTGACGAATTTCATAAGGTAGTTTCATTGTGCTTTCATTGCATAATACATCTACATCATATTTTGAGAGATCCAAGTACATAATTTTTTGGTGAAAACAAACATATTATTCTTACAATCCGGCAACTTGGTTTTGGAAAACATTAGAGGTTTTAATCTAAAATGCCTGATTTCCTTAACACTTTGAGGAAGGGATTTAAGCACAGGAAGAAAAATAAGAAGATCGTGAGACTGAGACATCATATCTTGGTAGAAGATTGTGAGTTTGTAAGTACATCAGATCTTGGAAGCTATATGAAGTAAATCAGGAGGTCTAGTAGGGTTGGATAGACTGTATTTACGGTAGCAGATCGTAAGGTTGAAATAAGCAGTTGCAGGGTTAACAATAACTAGTGGAACTAGTTTGTAATTGAATTGTAACCCTCATTGTTTATAGTGGAAGTAACTGATTTAGTCCCAAGTTTTTACCCAATTGGATTTCTCCGTGATCAAGTTTTGTATTATTTCTTTCTTTCCAAATATTACTACTGCGGTAATTCAGCTTAGGAAAACTGGATTGTATGCTTAACCATCTAGAAACTAATTAAAAATGACTTATTACTTTAATTAGCGTAATTCCGCACGTAAGGTCGAACTAACTTATAATTTGGATCAATCTAACGGCATCTAGCGAACTCACAACTTACATGGACTCTAGAATTCCAGAAATTATTAGTGAAGAAAAAGAATTAAAAAAAAAATATTGACGATTATTTAATTAAGTTTTTTGTACTAAAAATATCCTTAAATTTTTTCGTAATAAATATAATTTAATATTTTAATATTTGATAGTTTAATTAGGGTTTAGGGCTCCTAAATCAATTTGACATTAGCAAGAATAAATTTTCGATCTAAAATTGATTGAGCTACCCAACATATTGTCTCCATCGTTCCTTTTCAATGAAGCCATATCAAATGTCAGATGTTAATTTTCGAGATTGTCTCATGTGATGGAGCCAAATCATGGGGAACAAAAGAAGATTTCTTTTATTTTTTTGACAATTACTTGGTGACTAGATTTTATTCGTCTCTTTCTCAGATTTGTCAATGACATTTTGGTATAACACGTTACAAGTCTTGAATTTATACGAAATTATTTTGGATCTATGCAAGTATTTTTTTTTAACTCCCTAAAGTCAATTATTAATATTCAATTTCTGTTCCATAAAATTGTATATAGTTTATCTTCCATATGATTGGTTGGATACAAATTAGTCTTTGATTTTCTGTATCTTGTACCCTTGTAATTTATGGAATATATATATAAAGGCTAGTTCATTGTCTTGCTCTATGTTTTTGTTGCTCATCCTTATTGAGTGGTCCAATCAAACTTTTGTCTACTATTTAATTATATATTCTTCATGAAAACAATATGTATAGGAAATATGAAAAAAATATTTTTACCAAAGTTATCATCTAGAAAAGTGATCATTCATTGCGTGACGGGATAAGAAAATTTTAATTATTGTAGCCTATTATTATTTTTTCCCTTTCTTTTCATTGTAAGAATATATGTTTTGGTTGGAAGAGATATGAAAGTTGAGGGATTGATAAAAAAATATAGTGGCGGGGAGTTGTGGAGTGGGGACAAGCTGCGGGTGATTGGTAGTGATTTGGGTGGGGATTGTGAGGGTGAATTGGGTGTGGGAATCGTGCTACACATACAGGGATTCCTCCACAAGTTTTATAAAGGGAGACTAAAATGTTTAAAAGATTTCCCCGTACACTTAGAATTATCCTTGGGTGGGGAGGTTCGGAATGAAGACCTTTTTTCCCATTCTTTTCCTAATTTTTTGGTTAATTCTATTTAATTCTGATATATTTGTAATTTCTAAAATGATTTAGGGCTCCTGTTGCAATTTTTTTTTCATTTTTTTCATTTAGTTTCTTTTGCGTGTGTGTATTTCATTTTACGTGGTTCTAAAGGTCAAAACGGTACGAAGGACAAGTTTTGCTACAACTGTGAAAGACTGAGGGTGTCTAATACTAAAAGAATTATATTATTCATCCCCACTGAGATTACAACTCCAGTCTAGGTGACGTTAATGTGAGATTAAATGATATGTGAAATTAAATAATTATTTAATTTCATCTTTCATTTAACCTATCATTTAGAGCTACCTAAATTGGGGTTGTAACATCAGTGATGATGAATAACATTATTCATACTGAAAAAAAAAAGTTGATTATAAATTTAGTAACACTTTACAAAAGTTAAAATCAAAAAGTGCGAATTTTCCAAAATTTAAACTCAGATCTATATCTGAATTTGTGTTCTGATCTAAATTTGACGTCATTTCAGAATTTGTGAAAATATTTTACTACTTTGTATTTTATTTATTAACATATCTTTGTCTCATATTTATATCAATCTTCGATAATATTATCATTTAGTCTTTTGTGATTTATAACCATTTTTCCATTTCCTCTTTTAATTTCACTATCTTTTTTAACCATAAAAGCTGCCAATCTATGTTGATTGCTATAGGGTCTTATTACTTTCAAATTTAATAACTCTTTTAATCTGTATATTAAAATATTTATGCCTTTATTTGTATGTTTGATTTCTGCTATTTTAATTTTTATATTTTCGTTTATGATTTCTAATTTAGTTTCTATCTTATTTTTAAGCCAATTTTTTTAAGGATGTTCTCCTATTATTTGAATCATATCTGAATTTTTACTCTAATCCACTGATTGTCTTGGAGCACAAATCACTAGGGTTTGTCTTCCTTCGATCGACAACTTAGTGATTTCTTCCAACTCTGCAATGCTTGTCCTTCAAGAAGTGCCTCACTGCCAGCTTAGATCAATGACCAAATTGGTTTGGTCTAATGACAAAACAAAAAAACAAACATACGAGAGCCTTAATTTTTGCTACTAAAATTCAATTGAGACCAAAATTGATTTTGACACAATGCTTAGATATTTTAAACACTAATGATCTATGTATGAATTTATATTGACACTCCTAAAAAATTAGAGAGGTGTATTTATTTAGAACTTTTTAGAGACTTTTAATGATTTAAAAAGTTTAGTGTTATTCAATATAGGCTTTTTAAGGCTCTCTAAAAATATTTGTGTATTCAATGGAGACTTTTATAGATTTTTTAAAAGTCACGATATATTTAATTAAAACTTTTAGAAGTCTCTATAAGTTATGGAGTATTCAAATTGTCACTCACTTCTAAAAACTTTTATAAAAGTCTTATGGTACTAACTTTTAAGCAAGAAGTACAAAAATAAAATCTCAAAATTTGTATCTCATTTACCTCAAAATTTTGGGAGACTTTTACAAAAGAATATTTTAATATATATTTTTTTATTCTTCAATATTTCTCGTTCCTCTTCCATTACTTACTCGTGATTTAAAAATCCCATCCGAAATCCTTCAGCGACTAATTAATTGTTGGTTGCTAAAAACTTCCTTCAGCCACCAATGGGTTGGTTGCTTGTTAATTCTTCAAACAAAACAAATTCTATGTGAAATCCTTCAGTGACCAAATCATTGCTGGCTGCTAAAAATCACTTTTAGCAACCAATTGACTGGTTGCTAGTTAATTGTTCAAAAATATCACCCGTCCAAAAACTTTCCAGCGAATCCTTCAGTGACCAAATCTTTGTTGGTTGCTAAATATTACCTTCCGTACCCAATTGATTGATTGCTAGTTAATTCTTCAAAAAATATTACCTTCCAAAAAGACTCCAAGTGAAATCCTTTAGCGACCAAATCATTGTTGGTGGCCACCAATAATTGTTGCTATTTAAATCTACAAAAAAAATCACCAGCCAATCTATGTGAAATCATTTAGTGACCAACAGGTTGTTAGTTGCTAAAACTTACCTGTAGCAACCAATGACAGATTGCTAAAAATCTAACTACATCTGAAAAAATGGATTTATTCTGACCAGGGGCTTCAGTGACCATGCATGTTAATTTGGTTGCTGAAACAACTTATCAAGGACCATTTATTCGTTGCTATATTATCTATTATCACCGACCACTTCAAATTGGTCACTAAAACCATGCGTAAAAATGGCTTCAGCAACCAAACAAGAAATGGTTGCTAAATCAGTATATCAGCCACCAAATAGGTCTCGTCGCTTAGATGAATCACTTGATCCTTGATGCATTTTCAGTGCCACGGTTGTAGCTGTATTAGAATTGAGGTAACGGGGTAAGAATTACGAAGTGAGTAGAAGACCATATCTTGGTTGATAATTGCTAGGAAATTCATTGATAATGACTTTGTCAGGTTCTAGGCTAATTCTTGAGTAGGGAACCAAAGGCGAGCGCTTTCAATGCCTATTCTAGTTTGCTTCTTGAAGCTCGATACGAGATAGATAATTTCTATTATATGTTAAAATTACATTCGCTACCTATTAATTTATAGAGGTTATACTGTATATGAATCCCCCTACACTTATAATTATCCTTGGGTGGGGAGGTTCGGAAAGAAAACCTTTTTTCCCGTTCTTTTCCTAATTTTTTGGTTAATTCTATTTAATTGTGATATATTTGTAATTTCTTAAATGATTTAGGTCTCCCGTTGCAATTTTTTCATTTTTTTTATTTAGTTTCTTTTGTGTGTGTATATTCAAAGAGGGGTCAAAATCTTCATCATTTTACGTGGTTCTAACTGTCAAAACGGTAGGAAGGACAAGTTTTGATACAACTTCAAAAGATTGAGGATGTCTGATACTGAAAAACAAAATTGATTGTAAATTTAGTAACATTTTACAAAAGTTAAAAATGAAAAGATTGAATTTTCCAAAATTTAAACTCAGTGACATTTGACTAAGTTTGAAATTAATCTTTTTTGGTAGTATCAAAAGTTGATCAATGCCATGTAAAAGTTTAATCCACACACACATTAAGAATTTACTTATTTCAATAGTGACTTGATCTATAAACGTTTGGGCACATAGCATTACCCATAAGGGTTCACATAATTGCCAAATGGCAATTTGGCAATTATGTAAAAGGCTAGGTACACATAGCATAGCATAATTCTAAACGTTTATATATTCTCATATTATCATTCCATATAAAAGTCCAGATGTCTAATCAATGAAGTCATTGTTTCATTTTGAATTTTTTGAAATTAATTTTCTTACTCATTTAATCCAAACATTATTTCAATTAAAATTTTTACATGTTGATTAATGACTTTTTCTACTTTTAACTTCATATTATCCTAAAGTTCACTTTTATCTAATAACTTTTTCAAAACTCAAAATCAAACAAGCGCGTGAGAATTTATTTATTCAACAGAGAAGAATTGATTAACTGTCCAACAATGAAATAGATTTTCAAGTTTATCAAAAGCTTCTCTACATGTCTACATCCGGATTGTGCATGATAGACAAAACTAAAAATAAAAAAATAAAAAAAATAATGTGAATTATTTTTACATTAGGGCAGTTTCGTTTGCATTAAAAATGTGAATTAAATAAAAAATAAATAATATGATGAAAGGTACACTTATTTATTGTACCTCGTATACATGTAGTTCTTTTCCGTGGTGTATCTCAAGGGTCAAGCAGTCTAATGAATTGTACCGTATAAGAAATGGGTACTTACAAAACAAGATGCTATAATTTTGGAATAATTGTAGCTGCGATACCAAATTTTCCTCCTATTTATTTGTTTTTTTATACTTTACCTCTCAAACCTTTAATTTAGTTAACTTTAGATTTTTCATATTAAGAAAGTGTTTGGTAGAGATTAAAATCGGATTAAAATTGAAAAATTAATCGTTATTATTGACTTTTATTATACGAGTGAGACTCAATAACGATTATATTTTCAATTTTAATTGAATTTTGAGTTATACCGAACACGCCCT
>CAIGRF010397376.1:0-10348 GCA_903798235.1 Fraxinus ornus | reverse complement strand
GAGGAGTACAAGAAGGAAGCTGAAAAGAAGGTGGATTAGGTGGGTATATATGATATTATTTCATTCAATATCACCAATTGTTTCCTCAATTTTTTTTCTGCGTGTTTACTTGAAGGATGTCGACCAACGGAGTTGGTTTTTCCCAGTAGTAATAGTAGTTGCCTGTAGCAGGCAATAGTAGTTGCCGCAATACATGCAGCTACACGTAGTTGTTTGTAGTTCTTGGAGGTTTCTTGACTTTTGGTGAAAAGCACTGAATAACTCTCACCAGAGTATATGTCCATATTGGATAGAAAAAGGCTCAAGATAATTTCAATCAGCTTCAAACAACACCATTTTGTGATTCTGTGGACATTGAAACTGAATGTTGAGGATTTTATATTAATTTAAGAGTGAAATCTATTAGTGAAGGGTGAAAAGAAGAATTCAATGCATAAACATAAATTCAAGTTTAGGTACTAAATGGTGACAGGAGAGGTGTAAAGTCGGTTCGAAATGTGAGAAGCTTGCTTTGATTTTCTTGGGCCTTAGTTGTGTTTTGTTTTTTATAGACGCGCTGGCTGGCCGGCCGGCCAAAGCCAAGCTTCCCAACCATTTCTTAAAATGATTTCTCAAGGCCCGTCCTGTCAACAAGTGGCTTCTTAAGGCCCTGCATCGGTGAGGTCCCTTCATGAGGAATTTGAAACTGATAATATCAAGGCTATCCCTAACCATATGCAGCTCAGAATGCAGGGCCTTAAGAAGCCACTAGGTTATGAAAGCTTTTGTGCCACCCATCACTTTGTAGTCATGTCACAACGTAAACTCCCTCACCTTTCGCCATTTATACACCCCTCGAAATTGTATTGTCATCTTAAAACTACACAGGCATCAGGAACATTTAACTTTTGAGCCTCAGCTTACTGGAGTCTATGTATAAACTTAAAACTATGAAATGAGCAATTTTTAGAACAGGCAACAAATTTATTTGCGAATCCTCTAATGCATTCCTCTTAGATAGGGTATTAGCCAGAGTATAATGCCTGGCAGAAGTAGAAGGAAGCGAGGTAGCTCAAACTAGCCTCGGTTAGCTGTACAACTTTCTTTCCTACCGCATCTAAATGGAGAGAAGGGATTGAGCAATTCTCCTTTCTGCAAAAAATTGAAATAATAAAATTATTGAGCAATCTGTATATTGAAGATTCATAGCGCACTTGTGCATTGTTTGACAGGGAGGAATGAATGGAAGTGGGAGTATTTAAGATGACGAAGATAAAATCTTGTTCATTATTACTGTTGAGTCCTGTCCAATACTGCCTACAATTACAACAAATGGTGATTACATGAAGTTATATTCAAACCTTTGAGATCTTTTCCACATCGACACATAGCAATTGTCATTCATTGTAAAGATACTTTTAGGCCATAAACCAACATGATTCATCCTTTCACAAGTGAGGAGAGATTCACAGTGCATTTGGATAAACTTCAAAAGTAATATTTACTTTCATATAACCTCTTTTTTTCAGACATTTTTTGATATCTTACTTTCAAGTAAAAAAGTTACTGACTCTGAACGTTACCTTACCATCAAAATAAGTAACTTGCTTATTTCCAAGATATAACCAGTTAAATAAATCCTTTAGTTCAAGACTACTTGTTTCTTATAAGTAAAAACATTGGAACCTTAGCCAAACATCCTTACCAAGTACTCTTACTATGAGAATTTCCTTGGAAGCTCAAACATATGAATTCCTCTTGATGGGGAGAGGGGGGAGAGGGAATTCTGAAAACAGCTCAAGGTAATGGGGAAAAAAAAGAAGAAAAGAAAAGAAAAAACGAGCTTGTATGACACTGGCTTTCTTCCCGTAATCTTGGAAGGCAATCAAAATGGATGCACGTGTATAAAGTAAAGGTAAGAATATCATACCCCCAGCAGCAACAAGTTTCTCTACACGAGCTACGATGTGCTTCCCATAAGTGTATTTCTTTAATGCATTCAAATGAACTTTTATTCTAGACAGTATCAGTTCACGCTCTTGATCGCTACAAGTTTCAAGTACTTTCTGTACAACGTAATTCGCAAATTGATCTTTCATCATAGCCTGGAGCATAAAAATTATAATTCGAAAATGTAAGTGTTATTTCATAGATAAAAAATTATAGGTATAGTGGCGAAAAGATGAAAAATACAAAATGACCCTCAGATCTTCCCAAATTTCTATGATTGAAATTTCTTTGTTGTCCTTCTCTGCCACCTAATTCCAAGCAATAATGCTATACCTTGCAAACTTGAGTACTCTTGCTTCATAGCATTGTGATACTTTTCTCATCACTATCATAGAAGACCATAAATCAATCGGACCAATGTTTTAAGAATGGCTTAATTGTAAACTGAGATGCAAGCCTCAACAAGAACCAGTTAAACAATTCCACGTAAAAAATTATATACCATATTGAAAATTCAGTATAAATTGAGGGCAAAAAATTGATGGAAGTTGAAAGATGCGCCACCTAGCTAACTCAGAAGCAAATGCGGAAACTCAAAGCCACAAGGCCCACAACACACCAGGATGTCATGAAGTGAAGAGATCACTATATATGCAGTGTCAGTTCAGTATTACCAATACAGAATGTCAGAGAGCTTCTAACAAGAAAAAGGTCAGGGCATTAAAAGTCTTATTTAGCCTATGTTTGGCCTCCATTTTTTAAAAAATTCATTTTTTCAAATTTCATTTTCAATCACACATTTCCCTATAAACTAATTTTACACGTAAATCGAAAACTTTTTCTTCCTTTTTTACTACATATTCTCCAACAAAACACTATTCTAAAATGCATTTTGGCCTAAAAAAATGAGGCCCAAACAAGGGCTTACTGCTGTAACTCCTTCACCAAGAGCAGGGGTTAAGTTTCTACCTTCATGAGAAAATATATTGTTTTATGAAACAGTTATAATTAAAATAGCCAAATATCAAACCTGAAGAGGCTCATTTTCATCAGTTGATCCAAGCATCTCATTCACCAGGAGTTGCCGCTCATGGGGATCACAAAAAGCTAAACACTTCTCGACCACATTTGAAGCAAACTTTTGCTGGCTCATTTGAACTATCTTCCCAGCCAATTCCTGGATTATAGTAGATCTCTCGTGTGGCTTTCCATGCTCCAGCACGTGCTATATAATAAGAAAATGAACAACACTTATTGAAAGCTTTACCTGGACTGAACGAGAACCTATTTAATTTCATATTAACCTCTAATGTCAAACCATGATAGATCAATTAGAGTGCGTTTGGTTTGCTATTTTCAGTTTTACAACATACCCAAAACTCATTTGGTATGGTATTTTTCGAAAAAATGTTAACTTATAACCTAAAACTCAAAACTCATTTTTTATGTTTTGAGTTTCTTCAGTGAAAATGCTAAAAACACTTAAACATGGAAAACAAGCATTTAAATAAAATTTTATTTAGATAAAATTCTAAAAAACAAAAATATAAATTCTAAAAAATAAAAAATTGACAAATTCTAAAAAACTATAAAATTCCCAAAAATTAGAACTCTTAATAGTTATATGCATAAAAATTATAAAAAAATATAATTAAATGAACAGATGAAAATGAATAGTTAATTGAACGAGCATGTAAACAATCTTGGAGTAAATGTCATTTGAAGCAATGCAACAGTATTGATGATTTATTTATTCTTCGTTTGAATCATATCCCGTGTATGTTTTTCTGTTTTAACCTTCCTTCACTTTCGGGGGAGGGTACAAGGGTGGAGACGGCCGACGGGTGTCACAATTTTGCATCAACCTTCTAGCAGATAAACGGCAAGAAGAAGACTAAGAAAATGTTGAGCATGCCAGTTCCGATAAATATTATAAGAGAAGAAAAATGATTATAAACAACTGTAGGATAACTGCTTTCTTCACGGAACAAGCTTGAGAGTTCATGCAATAAACCAAAAAAAATAAGAATAAAGCACTGAAGAAGACGTGAGCAAACTCTATGTTGAAAATGTAACGAGCATGAAAAATCTATAAAACTTTAACCTTTACAAGACTTTTGATACAGCATATTCAACTTCAAATATTTCCACAAAACTCCGCAATAGCATGCAAAATGCTAACAATGTGTGAGAGGACTAAGGATAAATTAAATAACTTCAAAATACATAGCAAACCTGAATGACATAATTGCCATACTGATCCTGTGCCAACATGTTTACCGACACTAGAATCTCTTCCATCACTTTACACTGGGTTTTTACATCCTGACAGTGCTCCAATACTCTCTGTGGGAAGTAAAACATTATTATCAAATAAAAAAGATCAAAGTCAAAAATGTCAAAAAGTTAAAAGAGTATATTAGGATGTTATGTAACCTGTATCACACGACACCCATATGGATGAGTGGATAGAGTCACAACTTGGTCAATAAATGTCGAGACAATAAACTGGATACGCTCCTCTGGAATACATTCAATGCATTTCTGGATGACATGGTTACCATTTTGATCACGCACACAACGCATGACATGTCCATCAAGCTCTTCCACCATTTTGATCTTCTGATCCACATCAACTACTTCAACAGCCTAAGTTTTCAAAGAGTTTATGAATTAGATATTTATAAAATCACAACTTCAGTTAACCTAGTAGTTTATTATAATAAAGTATACGATTCAAATAGCAAAAGGATCTACGAGAATATTAATTAGCTCCCTTGGAGAAATAACAGGCCACGAGGAGGAAGCATGATATAGTACAGCAAAAACGAAGATGCATACGACGTAAATCTGATGTTACCTTCTGTATCACCCGACAACCATACATTTGAAGGCTAAATGTAAGTACATGCCCAAAAAGCTTGCTACATAATTCTCTCCTCTGGGCTGCCATTCCATGTTCAAAAAACTGGAAAGAAACAAAATTAGTACTAAAAGAAAAAAAAATGGAGTCTGAAAGCTAAGGGCTTATTTGTACGTATAAATGTAGACGATTGTGAATATCTACTAATAAAGGGAAGAAATGTAGGTACCTTCTGGATTACATAATTACCGAACACATCAGTCATCAGAGTAACAGCTTGAGGAAAAATTTCCTGGAAAACCATTTCCTTCTCCTCTGCTGTGGCCGTTTCAAGTTTTTGCTGTATGAACCGGCTTCCATACTGATCAGCACTGATAACAGATGTAAAGGTCACAAAATATAAGGTTTCAGCAATCGTAAGTGAAAAGACCATTCTTGAGAAATATGTACCTAAATTCAACAACATGACCCGAAATCTCTGAAAGTTCAAAACATTTGGTTTTGTTGCTTTTAAACTCCTCCAGCAAAGAGGAAGCAAATCTATTCTCCAAGTTGTCCAAGTGCCAGGATCCCATCATACCCCCAGCTACATTTCCC
Source organism: Fraxinus ornus (assembly GCA_903798235.1). Lineage (NCBI taxonomy): Eukaryota > Viridiplantae > Streptophyta > Magnoliopsida > Lamiales > Oleaceae > Fraxinus > Fraxinus ornus. The sequence goes on along the minus strand of CAIGRF010397376.1, from coordinate 4,959 downwards.
ACCCCACCAGTGAATCTCATGTTGAAATCTCCATGCCGCATAGGACTACTAGGTCCTACAGGAGAGTTTGGAATAACAGGGGGACTTCCCGGATACGACAACCCAATGCCAAATGCAGGATTGCCATAGTAACCATAAGGACTAGAACCACTGGTCTTTCCAACCAATGGAACACCATATTGCGATTTCTGTGGGGATAATAGGGTGCCAAGATAAGCTTTCTGAAGCAAGTCCATGTATGAATTACTCATGTAGCTTCTATCTGCAGCAGGGTCACTAAGAGCTGCAGCATACTCAGCTGTCCTCAAGTATTGAAGATACACTGGATCAACAAAAGGTGTCTGCAGCACACTACCACCAATCTGATTTCCCATTCCGCCGATGTTCTCTTCAGAGGCAGCAGTGCCTAGATTTGGTCCCCCCATCATCCTTGAGTGCATCCCAGGTAAAGCAATAGCAGATGCAGCAGCAGCATTCTCAAATAGAGGCGGCAGATTAGAGTTGCCAAGTTGGCTTGCTATTGGACTCATGGGATAGCCACTCAAACCATAACTTGAATATGAGAAATTTGGACTATCCAAATGCTGATATTGAGGGGCTAGGCTGCCCCCACCATTAACAGCTGAAGTAGTAGACCCTTTCAGGTACAAATTATTAGAAGAAATACCAGCTCTGTATAGTTCAGCTCGGAGGGAGGAGTTGCTGATATCCAACTCACCACCATCACTCAAACCACGGTCAGAAGGCATCATTTTCGTTGACTGAGGTACAGAAGCCATATTGAACTGCCCAATTTCAGATTTCTTTGTAAATGAATGCTGCTTCATGTTATTCTGCCCTCCCGGAAGACTGAAGGGGTAATTTTTACGGTCATCGAAATCTTGTTCAATCCTAGAAGGCAAATAATTGTCCTCATCTAGCACACCATTTGAAAGGTTCATGGCTGACAAAGCAGCTACCAGATCTACAGACCCATTTGTTTGGGAAGATATGACATCATACGAATTGGGACTGTTAATGCTTCTCTTTTCTGAAATGCCTGCCCTACCTACTCCAATAGGGGTAAAGCAGGGGCTAGGAGCCCTTGCAATGTGCTGTGGATCAGGAGTGGAGCTTCTAGACAAGGAAGCACCCAAAGCAGCAGCATAAGAATATGATGTAGGTGGTCCGACATGTTGAACAGCAGATGAGCTCTGAATATTCGAAGTAGAGCGCAGCGGGTCTGAAGCTGTCAAATCTTGACGGATATGAGCCAGCTCATAATCCGCTGAAGATATGGTATCAGCATTCTCATCAAAAGCATTACAGCTAGCAGGCCGTGAAGGGTGTCCAGATACAGGAGTTGCACGGTTCAAGTCATCCTGCACAGATATCAAGAACTGAGATGCACAAAGAATGCCATGAAAGAAATGATGCATTCATCTTTGGGGAAGGAGGAGGGTAAAACAAAATACCAAAATTGAGACTTTCCAAGACTATGACACGATTTGAAGGAGAAGCAAAACATCGTACACAAAATTACATTAACGCCGAGAAATAATGTAATGGGTACTATTTTATGTTTTTTAAACTCACTAGGAGTCTACTGAAGAGATAATTTAGATCACAAAAAGAACATGATAATTAAAAATGAAAAGCACATAAATGACTCCTTGAATTTCTTTCCAGATATATGAGGCCAGAAGACAAAACTGCTGAATCATTAACTGAGTTCCGAAAAAGATCCTATTATGTATCGCATGCAAGTCTTAGGTAGATTACATCAAATTGTCTCAACGATGTAAGTTTCAAAGTTAAAGCTTAGATTTGGGTTGATGGGGTCGGAAATAGATCACAAAGAAGTACCCAAGGGTAATAACGTGACACATTTATCATAAGTAAAAAAGGAAGTAGATTAAATATAAAAAATGCACATTATATTATAGAACGCAACCAATAACAGAATGCTAAAGCAATAATATTTTCAAGAAACAGCACCACAATATTCTTTGCTAGTGTGTCTATTAATGCATAAAAATTGCTAGCTTTTCATTAAAATAATGCGAAAATAAATGAAAAAACAGAAAACCCATTATGAATGTATCTCTTTGATATAGGAAGAAGGCAGACTGAGAACTATAATTCAAAATTTGTAATCAGGACCATGTTTTAACTACAGAGACTCACTTCAACCAATTAACTGAACTACTAGATAGATTTTGCAATTAATTTGTAGTTAACCCAAGTTGAAATTTTGAAAAGAAAAAAAAAATTATAAGTCTCCTAGAGGCAAAATAGCAGAAAGTGCAAAAGGGCGGAGGACACAACTAGAAGCCAGGCATTTTAAGTAGAGCTCTTCCCATTGAAGAAGTATTTTCAAGTAATCGATGTGCAATGAGCTATCAAAAAGACTAATGGTTGAAATTAAAAGAAGTTTCACCTTTCAGTGTGAAATGAAGGTTGAAGTAAATGCCAGTATGACCGTTATGAAATGACATCAATCATTAGATACCAAAATTGTCCTGTCTTCTCTTCTTATTTCATCACTCGCAATAGATCCCCAATGGACACATAATTTTTTTTTATATTTTCATGTTCAACTAGCATTCATCTTGTCACATCTTCTCAACAAGCATTGCCAAAATTAAGACTAATGAAAATGTTCCTGTCACTTAGAAATTGAAAGTGGGAGAAAATAAGATGAGTGTATGCAAATCTAACAAATTTCTTTAGAGAAAAATCATTAACATACCAAGACCGTTTTCAACAGAAAAAACAGATAGACTATGAACCAGCACCTAACTGGGAAGATGCAAATGATCAGATTCGCAAAGAAAAGTAGAGTATCTCAGAAATGGCTGAGAAATGAGTTCAAAGTGGATACCAGTCAGATATGACTGGGTATGCCAATAGAATAATCATGCTTAAGCCCATAGGTAAGATATAAGTTAATAGCAAAGTAAAAAAATTGCAAGATCCAGAGCTTTACTTAGCAACAAAGAGAAGACGCCTTTACTACCCTACAACTGTAACTTGTGTGGCAAAGAGTACGGCATACCCCTTGAACCCACTCAGCAGGGGACTCACCTAAATTTAACACCTCATATAATACAACAAAAAACTACTTCAAAATTATTAAAATAAAGCATAAATTCATAACCAAAGGAACTATTTGAGAAATTGAGTCTATGCATGAAACGCAGTCCATGAAGTTCACTCACAACAAATTATCCAATCCATGGACAAAAACTAAAAATTGATAGACAAGTAACATTTTCATGATTAACTATAACACATGCACAGAAAAAGGTAACATCAAATTTAACAATAATCTTCAAGTACATGCATGAAACAGATTATTTCTCAATATGTACATGGACTTCAATATTCATATAAAAAAATGGCAAACAATGCCAAAGATCATCACATATCCCTGTACAAAAAATTAGATAATCTGGAACTGTAATGTAGAAAAGGTAAATGGTCTTAAAAATCAACAGTGTTTCAGTCTCAAAAAAGGTAGAAAAACTCCCAAGTAAATGGTTTAACAAAACCTATGTAATAGACACAAATTTATGCACGTATTCACCTGAAATATTTCAGCCAGGCTCTTCTGTTTGCCACCTAGTCCTAATCCAGGCAAACCAATCAGCCCATCACCACCCCAATCCACAGTACCCTTAGCTTTATCCATCTCATTCTCACTCTCTGACTCCTTAGAATTGAACCCCGGTGGCATTGTAAACTGCAATCTCCCGCCACCACCGCCACTACTATCACTCCTATTAACCTTCCTTCTATCCCCAATTGCAGAACCCCCTTCTTGCAACCTCTGAGCAGACCGCCAATCCTCCTTGGATAACAGAGGTGGAGGCAGCCTTGGGTTCGTATTGGCATTTGAGTAATAGTAAGATGAATATGCCGGATCGGACCTAAGTTCCTCATCTGTCATGAACCCATTACCGCTCTTATTCCTAGCAATTTCAGGGAAGGCTATTCCACCACTGCTGCCACCACTAACATCACCGCGTTTATACAAACCACCAATTGCCTTCAAGGAACCCTCGACGGTAGGGGGAGCTGATCCACTCCTATACATATTCAGTTCCTTTTCACGTTCATCAGCATCTTGGTGCCGCTGTTCAAGAAGCAAGAAACCAATCTCCTTCTCCAACTCATCTCCAAAGGAATTTTCATTGTTTAGCATTGGTCTCCTCTCAAATTCAGGTAACATTTCTTCCACTATACCAAAATCCTCCTTCCACAAAGAAAATTTTAAACTAATCCCACCAAAACTCACAAACCCTAAAAGCCTTAGAAAGCTCTCAAGAATACTTCTTTTATTCTAAACACTAAAACCTAAAAAAACCCGTATGTACAACCTGAAAATCAAAGCTTTGAGCACATAAAAAACCATTCTTTGACAATCAAGCTTCAAGAAATTCCATTTTGTTATGATAAAACCAACAAAACGCCATGATTAAACCCTAAACTTTTACTTCCTTACAGTATAAATTAAAAGAACTATAGGCAACGAAAATTTATTTCTTGGCAAAAGGGCCTTCTTTAATCACATTGGATTTCAAGAAAATAGCTAAGGGGGTGTATTCTGATTATATTATAAAATATAAGATGTAGAGCCGAGCAGTTGGGCGAGGTCTCAGTAACTCAGTTTATAAAGGAGAGTGACGAGAGATGAGCTTATATGTGTTATAAATATTATATATATATATATACACGAGAGATCAACCCGGCGGCGAATTGCTCTTTCGAAGAACCCTAAGGGTTTGTTTTTCAACTATAATTTCACTTATTTTTGGACCATGTTTGGTTTTACCTTTTATACTCTCTCTCACTATCACTCTTGAATCGGTCTAGAGAAGTTTAAAAATAAGTCTATTTTGAATTTTTTTTCTTTTTTACTTTTAAGCTACTCTGCAAGATAAATAAATTTCTTGCCAAATCTATCCATTGATGAAT
>CAIGRF010397345.1:5611-16179 GCA_903798235.1 Fraxinus ornus | reverse complement strand
GCCACTCCCTCACATCACCCCGCCCCCACCATGCCTTAGACCATTTATTTTTTTTATTATAATTTTTTTCAGTTAACTAATTTTTTATTTATTTATTTTTTTGTAATTTGTAATTAAATTTTTTTATTCTTCACAGGGCGGGTCACCCCCACCCCACCCCGCCAACCCGTCGGGATGGGTTTTTTTCGCCCCATTTGGAGAGGGGCCCCGTCGGGGCGGGTCGGAGCGGATTTATTTGTCATCACTAGGTGGAACAACAAGTAAATGGTATTGAAAATTGTTTGATGATAGATAATTCATATAGAGCTAACAAGTTACGTCATTTTTCATTTTCAGAAGTGGCGTTCTCATATTAACAATGATGGTCTTTAATTTTTTTGATATTTGCATGTTAGTTGTTAGTTTATTGGACAACTTGACTATATTATCTTTATTTTATTCAATTTATGGTAATTGATGTGTTTTGCTATGACATGAATGCTCTCATTTGGTTGAACATGGTTATTGGTCGATTCATGATTCCTTGATGTTAGAGGCACTTTTGGGATGATCTCTTAATTTCTATGAACAATGATCCATGGGTTTTCCTTACTTTTTTGTCACATTTTGCTCAAAGAGTTGAAGGGAGGTAGAGCATCAAATTGTTAGAAATGATCCACTTGATCTTATTCCCAAAGACGCCCAAGAGAAATGAGCAATAAAGTCGTAAATTGGGGCGTCTATATAGTAACAACTTTATTTTTATTTTAACTAATCACAAAAATTTAAGAACCTCGCCCTTTCATTTTAACAATTGGACATTAAATCCATTGACTCGATTAAGAATTGGTGTCTAATGACGACTCTAAAAAATTTCAACCAAAAACATTAATAATTGGTTTGATTAAGTCATGAAAAAACTTAATTAATTAAACAAATTTTCTAAGCATTTTGTTGGCAATAATCATGCATTTGTCCAAGTCTACTTTGCCAATTAATTTGCTTTGTACCATTCTTGTTTTGCATAATTGCATTCACGTTCTTAAATCTAAAGCTCGATCAAATTCAACTGACCTCTTCTAGTTTTCAAAAGGCAAGCCTAATTTATTTTATCCATTTTCTTCTATTTCTCGCAAAATATTAACATCATGATAAAAACATCATAAAAACACGACATGTGTGTTATAACCAGTGTTTCGTCGAGCGGTTCAATTGTAAAGAATGAGAAGCAGTATAGTTATAGTTAAAAACCGAAAAGTGAAGCTAGTTGACCCGGATATAGGTTGACAATTTTTTCAGTTTTTCTATTATCTTATATTTAACTTTTTTTGTTGAGTAATTCAACTTTGTGACAACTTTTCATTTTCCTCTTTCGAGTCAATGCTCAGGCCGACATTAAAAACATCGGTTATAACCAACAATACTTCAAAATTCCTCTCCGAACAACAATCATCATTAATTCTTCAAAAATCAAAAATTATCAAAAGAAAAAAGAAAAAAGAAGAAGAAGGAAAAAAAAAATGAAAGAAGGAGAAGAAAAGATTGAATAAAAACTACACCGTTACAATCGAGGATACATCTAGAATGTTGTCCATTGACAAACATCGACATTCTTTCATTAGCAAAAGTGCAAAACGGCTAATTCACGTACAAACAAGTAGCAATCAACAATACTTCAAAATTCTCTAAACTATTGCCGATCAATCATCACCGTTAGTCCTTCACAACAAATTGTTTAAGTAACTTAACACAAATTACGCGTTAAATCAACCATTAGTTTAATGATCACTAAGTAGTACGTGGTAATAAAATAATCTAGTGTCAACCTGAGATTTAATAGTACAACTTGGAATAGTGGCTCGTACAACTGTTAACTAGGTCAAACATTTCTACCAAAATAGTGTATATAAACACCAACAAATTGGTACGATATTTCAACTCAAATCAAGTGAAACCCAATTTCCAAGTCCAACCACCAAACTGCATTTCAAGAATGGCTTTCCGGTTCTCCGCCGCTGCTTTTGCCGCCTGCATTGCGATTCTGACGGTGGCCGTGGCGGCTCACGAGGGCCACGACCACAGCCACATGGCACCTTCTTCGCCACCAATGTCACCTCCTAACTGGGGTGCCCTCAGTTCTTTTCCATCGGCTGTGGTTGGATTCTCAGCATTGATGGTCTCGTTCATTGGAGTTTTTGGGTCAAGGGTTTGAGACTTCTTTTCATGCATGCAATTGTTTTTTCTTTCTTTCTGTTTTATTTTTGTTCCTTTTTTGGATCCATCTTTTTAAACGCTTCTCTATTCTTGCTCTACTTTTGTGAATTTTATCCCCTACTGGGTTGTTGAATGATGTTCCGATATAATAAGATACATGGTTGATGGTGGTTGACTGTATTTCATGAGTCAAGCTTCTTTCTGCTTGCCCTCGAGAGCCCGATGAACTAATGATGCAGATCGAGTCTACAGCACACAAACAATCGGATTGCACATTAAGAAAACAAAAGTTTTTCTTATTTCATGAACAACCAAAAGCCCTACAAGATATTTTGGAATCTTAAATACTGAAAGAACAGATAACAGTCCCTTAATGAGTTGGGCTACAAAGCAAAATAAGTAAATACTGAAAAAATGAATTAAGAAATATTAAGTGCCGTTTTGATTTATTGAACGAATTCAAATGCCCTGAATTCAATGGGAACTGTCGCGAGCTTTACGGAATGGGGTCATGGGCCCAAAACGGACACCGTATGCAAAAGTTATGTCATTTTCTTCGAACGCCGACCATCTAAACGTTCCAAATATGCAAGTGCTTGTTCATCCACACTAGCCTCATCAACTAATATATATATTTGCTTGTAGGATTACAGAGTAGAACAATAGAAGATGTTCAAGAATTTGCATCTTAGACATGATTGATCAGAGATTGTGAAAATTAAGATATATATCTAGATAAAAACATGGTCGTATATCGTATGAGTTATGCACGGTAGTTTATTTACTCCGCTATTATCTCACAAGCCTTATTCAAGTATCATATTGTATGTCCATAAAGCAATAATATCAAACAGCAAGCAATGAATGATAGATATCAGGGAAATAAATTTCCTTTGCAATACAATAGCATTATCAACCTATATTTTGACATCAATCTTATGAATTTCGAATTATATATTTTTCTTGCTTGTCCTTTTAGGGATCTTTCTACCAATGCGTAGTTGTTTTCTGATAGGAAATTGATTTGAAATAATACCCTCAAGTTGTTGATACATTTTTTATGCGCCAATGAGGAAAATACAATAAGGTGGAAAGTATTTTATTTGAATGTCACCATTTTCATTTATTTATCCAAATTGAGAGTGAAAAATGAATTTCATTCAAATAGTTTGTGAATGTAAAAATTTTAACAAGAAACATAGTTGTGGAAAGGGAGAAAAATTCGGATACTGAATTTTGCCATGCACGCGTCAAGTTTTGCGTGAAAAACTGGGGCACCCTTCGGCCCACCTTCTCATTTTTCACTCGCAATTTTACTTCAACAAAACCACCAAATACCAACTCTTTCCCAACTTTCTTTCTCCTCCACCACCACCCTCTGCCACTGTCCTCCGCCTACATGCAAATAATGGCATTATCACTTCTTCTTCTTCCTCCTCTTCTTCTTCTCCCATTAATAGTAGAATCTAAACATAACCTAGACTACTACCAAAAAACATGCCCCGACTTCCCAAAAATCATTCAACAAGTTGTTGCGGACAAACAAATAGCTTTTCCCCACCACGGCTGCTGCCATCCTTCGTGTCTTCTTCCATGACTGCATTGTGGGCTGCATTAATGCGTCCCCCTCCTCTCGTCCAATCACGTCAACATGGTCGAGCGCGGCAATGAAATCAACTGATCCTTCTCGGGCGATGCATTCGACCTCAAAATATGTGCCAAAACCGCCCTCGAACTCCTGTGTCCCTACATATTGTCGGGCTCCGACATTCTAGCGGAAGCCAAGCGGGATTTAGTAACAATGGTCGGCAGCCCATTTTGTCCAATTTGACTAGGCCGAAAAGACAGCTAGGAATCGAAATCGATAGATGTAGAAGGCCATATTGCAAAAGAGAACATGTCAATGACACAAATAATCAACATTTTTGCCCAAAAAGGGCTTAAGATTCAAGAAATGGTTGCATTATCTGATACACAAACCATTGGTTTTTCACACTACTCAGAATTTAGCAACGAAATATTCAGTTTTAGCAAAACTTCACAGATTGATCCATCAAAGAATCCTCAATATGCAGAAGGATTGCGTAAATTGTGCGCGAATTATACGAGGGATTCATCAGTAGCAGCCTTTAATGATGCAGTAACAAGAAGAAAATTTGATAACATGTACTGTGTGAATTTGCGTAGGGGTTTAGGACTACTTGCTTCAGATCAGGCTATGGCTTTGGATCCTAGAACCATTGTTCTAAAAAGCGTAAAGTATGACTAGGCTTGGAGATGAAACTTCAAGTTTTACGAGTACAAGTAAGCATATACGAGGTCTAAGCGTTTTCTTATTTTTAATTTTATTTTAAAATTTTAATCATTTTAAAAATCATTTAATAATTAAAATAATACATATCATACATCTAAAATTATTAAATACTATATTTATTTAATAATTCTTACAATTAGTCAATTATACAATTTTCAAGTTTTCGAAATTCAAAAACTAGACTATTTTTCATAGTTTCAATTTTCAACTAGACAATGTCCTACTAAATAGATTTATAGATGCTTTCAAAATTTTCAACAAAATAACGTGTTTTAAGATCATAATTACATAATGTAAATAGCATTAGAGCTTAAATATTACTTAACTCTTTATTGAATAAAGTCATTTTTAGCTTTTGTACAGATAAAGTTTTTCAAAAATTAAAAATTTAATAAATTAAAGTCAAATAAAAGACTTACAAAAAAAAGGGAAAAAATAAAAAAAATAGTAATAAAGCACGCATAGGGAAAACAAAAGAGTGGAAGGAAAAAATTTGGCCGTTTAGAAATAGAGAGAATAAAAAAAAATGAGCAAAGTGGAGAGCTTTGCCCAAGCTTCAAGCCTAGGCATCGCCTAGACAATTTTTTTAAAACACTGCTTAAAACAAAGCCATTTGTTGGCATATATGCAGCAAATCAGACAGTATTTTTTTTATGCATTTTCTCGTGTGATGGAGAAGGTGTGTTTTCAATGTTAAGACTGGAAATAAGGGTGAGGTGAGGCGGAGAGGAGAGGAGAAAATAAGAAATAACGCCAACCTGTAGAATCCCTAATCAATTGTATTCAATGGAATGCACAAATGTGTTGCTTGAAATCCAATAATGTTTAAAGTAATTTTGGAATTTTAGAACTTGGTAAAAATTTTAGTCCCAAACTCGATTTTGAGTTTGTATGGACACCTTCGTCAAGCGAACTCAATAGTATTTTATAAACTCTTCTAATTGGACTGTTTTATTCTGCCCATACTCCCTAAGTGCATATTTAGCATGTTCACCTAAACAATATAATGAACAAAATTCTAAGAACATGACACAGTCCCGTGCACAAAATTTGTGCATATTAGCAAAGTTGCGAGAACTAGCATATTTAGCATGTTCACCTAAACAATATAATGAACAAAATTCTAAGAACATGACACAGTCCCGTGCACAAAATTAGCGCATATTAGCAAAGTTGCGAGAACCTCAAGTTTGATGAAAAGAATAAATAAATTAATTAAGCAATTTACAAGTACGACAATGAAAATCTTAAAAAGGGATGAATCAAGCAATGGAGGAAGAGGAAACAATATTACATCTGTAATACTTATAAGTAAGCAATCTTTACAGGTATCACAATTCCAAGAGATGCCGGCTTGAAAATTCACTATTTGAAGAATGAAACCGGGTGTCAGCAAGGGTTCCTAGAATCTCTTGCGTGATTTCGAATGTGAGGCAATTAAGTCAAAAGCTTTGACAATTCCATTCACCACCGCTGGGTGAAAACGAGCTAACAAAAGATAATTCATCGAGGATAATGGATAAATAAGATAAAACCTCATTCAGCAAGGCTTCCTTTTGTCCACCTTTAAGTGAAGATTGTACCATCTTTTCTTCCTCGACCGGTCCCTAGAAGGTTTTCTTTTACTTGCTTCCCCCTCATCACTTTCCTTGAATGCACCCTTGTTCTTGCTTCGACTGCTACCGCTACGCTTTATTTGTGGATTAACAGTGTAGGCAGCGTGTATTTCATTTCTCTGTTTAAGAAGGTCGTCAATCTGCAATTTCAACAAGAACCACAGGTTTCAAATTGTCCAAGAATAACAACCCACCTATTGAAAGTACTTGTAACTTTGGCTACAGATCAACTTACAGCTTGCATTTCTTGTGTGTATCTACTCGTCATTTCAGTAAATTGAGCTAGAACCTGTTAATACATATACATCGCTAGAAAATAAGTAAAATACAATTGCAGTGTACAATATAATTTATGGACAAGACCGGACCTCCTTGTATTCAGTTTCAAACTTAGAGAGTTCCACCCTTTTTGACAGAATTTGAGTTTCCACGTTTCTAAGGTTCTCTTTTTCTTCCATGAAAGGTGCAGCACAGAGAGCTTCAATGGTGTAGCTTGCGCTTTTGAAAAAATTATCACCTACACAAACAGGAGCATTTAGATTTATCTTTTTAAATGGTTAAACAGTATATCGCAGAAAACTTGCAAGGAAGAGGAGGTACCATAAATAGCAAAATAATGGGTGCCAGACTTTAGTTCATTTATTTCACATGGCTGAAATCCATCCAACTTCTTGAAGAAAGCTGCATCCGGATCCTTTGCTGCTGCCATCTGAATAAGGCTCAAGAAAAAATGGAATGCGAATGACATGGATGGACGACTACATACTTAAGAGGAGGATGTGGTTGAACAAATTATTTACTCACTGAATTCTGTGTTTGGACCATTCGGTAAACAGGGAATCCAAGAAAATACATCCCAGAGGATGTAACCTTTCCCCTTTTTGCACTATCCTCCTACATGGGAAAAGGCAATATATCTCATACAGGAACTACATTCATGGAACAACATGCATTAAATATCCCTCGTTATGGTGCATGTTCTATTGAGTTGATAATGTTTCTGAGGAACATGAAAAGAAGCAAAAAATATGCATCTCAACCTGCAGAACAAGGCTTAATCCACCATTTTCTTCCTGATCGAAATACAGCAGCTGCAAAGAAAAAGGGACAAGAGTTAAACTAATAAGATACCTTTTCATATGAAATAAAACTAGTTGATCATCAAGATTGAAGAAAAAGAATATTATATTTTATCTGTAAGAGAACAGGAAGAAAATAGCGATCTTGAAATTTGACTCACAAAAAGATCCTCAAACTACATTCTGTACAGACACGTATCTACAAGAATCAACCAAATATGTTTGCTTTAAAAATCAGCCTAATTCTGGCACTTGGCCAAGTGACACAAATTGATACATTTCCAACTCCAAAGCTCACAACATCAAACAAGATACAGCATCCAAGTAAACAGTATTTTCTCTTAGGTGTGAAAGATTAGATTGATCATCATTTAAGCATCATCAAAACTATCCCCAAAATAAAGATCTATCCAAAAATTATATTGGGCATCTAGCTTTAGTTATATATAATGAATTTATAAAATAAAGAAAAACTTAGTTTGATACACCAAAAAGAAAAAAAAAATATTGATACTCAAGAAAATTTATGCTCTTAGTAGCATACTCAATTTAGTAAAATACAAAACCATCGACTAGAGAAATAGGACTAAAGCAACAATGGCTAGTTTCTCACAAGGGAGACAACAAAATTGAGAGACAAATCAGCCATTCAAAATCAAAGGCTACGAGAACGCATCATTTCTTCAGACAACTTGCAAAATACCAGGTATAAATACTGTCTCACATTATATTTCCCTTCCGTTAATGAAACTTTTAGTTCTGAACTACTGGGGATACAGTTTTATCATTTCTTATATCACTGCAAGGGAAGTCAGAGTGTCTGTGATATATCGAATAACTGGGTTGACAAATTAGATTCTAAATACATTCCTGAGTCCCCTAGCTCCATTCAGAACTAAAGATAATCATCTAAAATTATGTTCAAGTGTTAAATCCTAAAATAACAGAAAGTGTTTTGTTATAGAGATAAACTCATAGCTTAAACAAACCTCTAGAAATTCAGTCAAACGTCACCTGCCACAGAGATAGATAAAACAAAGCTTTATGCTTATGTTTCAAGTGTTGCAAAAAACCTGTGTAAAATGATTGTGAATAGAACACAAATGTAGAGAATAAATCAAATAGTAGTCTCATTGCTATGATTATATAACCTTATAAAGGTTTTCTCAGCCTGATGACATAAAGGATACAATTTAATGTAGCAGGCTATTGTTGGATTACACACTGCCTATGAAGAAGATTTATGACGCAAGATTGTACATATGATTATTTGTAATGAATAATCCAACTTAGACACCCTAAACAAAGAGCTACATTCGGGACCAGGAACAACTCTCTCTCTCTCTCTCTCTCTCTCTTCCTCCACTCCAAGTAACGAAAACATGAGTCAATTGCATATCTTACGCTCTAATACATAGGGCTGACTGTTTACAAACCTTTAACTTGCTCTTCTCTGGTGAATAAACTCGGCAAACAAGTCCCCCCTGTGCTTCCTCTTCTGTTATGGTAACAGAATAAAAATGGGCAGATTGCTTGTCAACCTGTTAAAAGAAGAAAATGAGTTTCTCTGAACAAATCATACTTGAAGCATTTGAATACTGTATACAGAAGCATAGAACAAAACCCTACCTTCCTACACAAAGGTTGCCCAAGTGGAAGTGGACGAATGGTTACCACGCCATTCAATGCTTCCTCCAACACAGTGGCTGATACCGTAGTTTTGATGGGAACACCGAGTTTACTACTTGCAAGATACAATAGTACTATTAGTTTTTGAAATAAAAACCAATGTATTTTATAAGACCGTAGCCACGGACATAAGCAGGAAAAGAAAAACAAGAAGATACAGATAACTGATATTATAACTGACCTAAAAAGTGCAGCAAACATAGTATTGACAGCTCCAAGGTTTGAAAGATCCAGTTCCAGTTCCTGGCTTTCTGATTCAACAGCCTGTCCAAAGAAATCGTTTTAAATTTTTAAATTAAATAATTCAAAATTGGCTCAATTAACTGAAGTAAATAGTGGTTTGGAACACAAGGCTGAGCATAGAAATATTCACCTCAAAACCAGCTGTGTCATATTGATGCCTTTTATCTGGATCAGACAAAATATTATAAGAGAATGTGACCTCCTTGAATATATCTGCTGCTTTAGGGTCATTTGCATTCTTGTCCGGATGGTACCTACAGTTTTTTAAACAAGCATAAGTAACAACCAACAACTTTGCCGCCTCATAAAACATAACTGCTGACACGTAAGGGCACAAACACGCACATGCACATGCACATGCACACGCACACAGAGAGAGACAGAGAAAGAGAGAGCAACCATTTTACAAGATACTATTCAGATCACCAACAAAGTGTCTACCAATTGGGGTGATAATATAAATTATTTTTCCTCTTATTGGCAATAGATCCCTTGCAATATACAGTAAAGAGTCTTATATAATTAGATATAAAGGTGAAAAATGAGAGCTTGAATAGTGGAACAGACCAACAGCAGACACAGGACAAGGAAAAGAGAACAGAAGCAAGACGAAGAACTAGACCACCAACTTGGCAACTTCTGGAATGAGATTTTTCCTATCATGGATTTATTCACTATTTTCACTTTGACCAAACAATGAACTTAAAATGGCATTTCTGGCAAACTGAAGTTACTTTCAGAACTATACTACATACAGCTGAGATGTGCCAACTTATCAATATTCAAGGTCTTTTTCTATTTTTCAAAATCAGAGATTGCAACAGTGCAACCATGGGAAGTACAACACTAATGAGCTGCCTTTCACAGCTTCCTTGAATGTTTAAGCACAAATGATTTCTGCGAGTAGGGGTGGACAAAATGTACAAACCAAACCAGAACCAAACCAAACCAAGCAATTCGGTTCGGTTCTATCAAAAAAATTAATGGTTTTGGTTCTTTGAACCGAGAACCATTTGGTTTTGGTTTTGGTTCGGTTATAGTTCAAGAATCACAACTACAACCAAAACCAAACTTAATATATATATATATATATATATAGAGACTCTAATTTATATTCATTGGAGATAACTCATTAATTGAATATAGTTTGTTAATCGATTTTGGATCATTAGAGACAGACAACTCATTAGTTGCTTACACACTAATTTTATATTCAGTTGAATCATTTCTCTTTCACTCATTTTCAATTTACACAACGTCACGGCTTGCTAGTACAGCATTTCATCAAGTTGGTGGAGTGTCATTTAAGATCAAAAAATGAAATTGGTCAGTTACTTAAAAAATCTTTAAACTATTTTTTTACCTTGATTGTTTGATGAGTTATTTGTGTTCTTCACAAATAGAGAAAATCCTAATAAACATTCATGAAGTATT
>CAIGRF010397339.1:0-11562 GCA_903798235.1 Fraxinus ornus | reverse complement strand
GGGGGCGGGAACAGAACGAGCCGAGCGGACGAGCCAACGAGCGGCTCGGCCCATTTGCCACCTCTAGTGAGGAGAGTAGTCAAAAGTAGCGTGCTTGGAAAGAATGGTAGAGTAGAAAAAGTGAAGAGGAAAACAATAAATGTTACAGTGAAATGTCATATTAGTGTCAGATGAATACAATAAAAAAATGGATTTGTGAAAAAAGTAACAGTCCAATTTCTTCTACTTAAGACCAAAAAATGGGAAACAAACAAGCCATAAATAAAATGTAGTTTTTTTTTTGTTAACCTTTAATGCCCTAGTTTTTCTTTATGTGGTCTAATTTTCCCTTCAAATCTCTCCTTAAAAAATTAATAGGACTGGCCCAAATCTCTCCTGAGAATGTGGTCTGTCCTAAACTCGGCGGAGGTTCCTTTTCTGGGCTAAAAAATTGGTGGACTACCAGTTTACAGCCCAGTCTCCTCGGTCATATAAAACGAGCGATGTCATTTAGGTTAGAATCCCTTCTTTTAGTGTGAAGCATTTTCTGATCTCTCAAGCGCCGCCGTCGAAGGATTCTTACCTCGGTTAATCAAAATGGTGGGTACGATCGATTTCAATATGAAATATGTAAACGGTTGAAGCTATTTTCTTTGTATTTACTGAAAATTTTGTGTGTTTGTGTGGTTTCATGGATATATAGGTTCTCCCGAACGATGTCGATTTGCTGCATCCTCCATTGGAATTGGAGAAGAAGAAGCACAAGCTCAAGCGTCTCGTTCAGTCCCCCAATTCTTTCTTCATGGTAATTTCTACCACTGTGTGTGTTGTTTATTCAATATCTTTTGTACCCCTCTTGATCTTCTCTTTTCTTTGTTTTTTGCATTAGGATGTGAAATGTCAGGGTTGCTTCAACATGTGAGTTATTCGAGTTTTATTTATTTTGCCGATGTTATTTATTGATTTTGTGGGTGTTTAATGGATCATCTGATGTGTGTTTTTTTGAAATAAAATTTGGTGCAGAACCACTGTTTTTAGCCACTCCCAAACCGTTGTCGTCTGTGGTAACTGCCAGACGGTGTTATGCCAGCCCACTGGTGGTCGTGCACGGCTCACCGAGGGATGCTCTTTCAGGAGAAAGGGGGACTGAGACTACTGGTCGACTATTACATTTTCTTATTCAGACTTGGTTTCCAATGAATTTTTGATTTTTTAGTATTTTCAGTTAGTTTATGTCTTGTCTCAACTTAGGAAACGCACTTGGGGAAGGGTTTCTCTGTGCGAGGTGCTACTTATCCCATGCCATGAATTGTTAAGTAATTTGATGCTATTTTTGCTAGTAGTTTTCCTTTTAACGTATTGTTTTGAAGTATCTGTTATAATTTCTTGGGTTTTTAATACTGAGCAACTTATTAGTTTGAAAATACCTTGGCTTCGGGTTCCATTCAAGGTATGATCTATTTATTTCCCAATTTCTTCTTCTTTTTTTTTTTTTTACATGCACCCTGCATAACATTTTGCCACATAATGGTAGTTGGCTTTTATAGTATCTCTTTAGAAGAGAAAGAGGCCCAAATTAACATGACCAATTTGTGATTGCAACAGATCTTGTTGGATTTGATCTTCCAATAGGAATAGAGTTAAAGAACTTATGCATGAACCCTAATTGTTGGGAATAAGACCTTGTCGTTGTTCTTTTAATTGTATTGTCCTGAACTTGGAATTATCTACATGAAAGCTAGTTGCTTTGTTTTGTTGCTATTATTTGGTAGTGAGATAAGTTATTAGGATTGCTTTGTTGCTTGAGGTTTTGACAACACCTAATTGAAGTTCTAACGGTCCTTGCAAATCTTGGATGTTAGGATTTTGTATTTAAAGATTTTCTTTTTCATGGTAAATTCTTCATGGAGTACATCAAGACTTGGTCATCATACGCTAGAATCATCTTTGTATAATGCTACTTGTATATAAAGAAGTTACATGACTGTTTACGTACTGAGGTGTCAAAAAAAGAGTAGTTAAGTTTTTTTTCTTAAGTTGAAGAAATTTTGACATAATTATATCTCGCAAAGTCATGTGTATGTAAAATATCATGTACATGTAGAACAATTGATGGTCTTCAATCTATTCAAATTATTGTCGGATTCTCTTGTTGCAAAATAATTTGCTACATTTTATATGTTTGGTACTTTGATTGTCCTATACATAGTTATCTTTTGTTGTACAATATAGTTTTGACCAGAAGTACAAGTTGGAGGATACAGTTGAAAGTAGAACTAATAGAAACCTAGCCGTTGTTGCTAGTACGAGTGTCCTATATGTTTTTGGAGTTTGAAAATCCTGGGAAAATTTGTACTTATCAAGCTACCTCAATTCATGTTGATTGTGAAATATGTGATGTCCGTCAATTTTGTTATGCTTTATACAATGTTTGTAAAACTAAACAAGAGGCAAATACTACACACTAACTGCAACATTTTTCGATCAGAGTAATTTCAAGATATTTACTAGTCGTATGGAGAATATTTTATTAGTAACTAAGTTTCAAAAGTGTAGGGATATTTTAAATTAGTTAATAATTTCTCTAGTATTCCTCTACACTGTGCAAGTCAATATGTGATGCCCTTTGGGTTGTCAAATGCCCTTGCCATTTTTCAATCCCTTATGAATGAGGTGTTTAAGGAGCAGTTGAGGCGATTTGTATTAGTATTCTTTGATGACATTTTGGTGTTCAGCCGAAGTTTAAAGGATCTTCGGCTTAAAGGATCATGTGGGGCATTTCAAGAAGGTTTTGCAGTTGCTTAAAAACAACCAGATGTATGCCAACCGCAATAAGTGTAGCTTTGATCAGACGGAAATAGAATACTTGGGGCACTATATTTTTGATCGGGGCGTGGCGGCAGACCAGTCAAAAATTCAAGTCATGATAAATTGGCGTAGTCCCACTTCTTTGCTAGAATTGAGGGGGTTCTTGGGACTCATGGGGTACTATCGTCGTTTTGTGAAGGATTATGAGAAATTGGCATGGCCTTTGACAGAACGATTATGAATAGGTAATTTTTTCTAGGACGAGGAAGCTGAAAATGCATTCAAACAACTTAAAATAGCCATGATCACAGTTCCAGTCCTTGCCCTGTCGGACTTTAGCAATCCTTTCGTAGTGGAGAAAGATGCGTCAAGTTTTGGGTTGGGGGCTGTGTTAATGCAAGGTGAACATCCAATTGCATACTTCAGTCGTGTGCTCAATCTGAAAGGGAAGGCCAAGTCAACTTGTGAAAGGGAATTGATGGTGATTGTGTTTGCACTACAAAAATGGAGACACTACTTGCTCAGTAACAAATTCTATGTACGGACAGATAAAAAAAGTTTGAAATTCTTACTGGAGTAGAAGGAAGTTAACCCAGAGTACCAGAAGTGGTTGTTGAAATTATTGGGGTATCAATTCGAGGTCCAGTATCGTCCGGGAAAGGAGAACAAAGCTGCTGACTCTCTTTCCCGCATCAATCTGTCCATTGAGATAATGGCTATATTAGTCCCTGCAGTACAATTGGAGACTCTAAGAGAAGAGGTTAGCAAAAGCATACAGTTACAAACTATCATTAGAGAGCTCACGCAGGATCCCTCTAGCAGACCGGGCTATGCCTTGGTGAATGGTCAGCTGTTTAAAGGGCGTTTGCCGCTACCAAAGGGGTCGTCTTTGATTCCACTGATGCTACATGAAGGACACAATAGTAATACTGGGGGACACTCAGGCTTCTTGAAAACATACAGATGAATTGTCGCTAATGTCTACTAGGAAGGAATGAAGGCTGATATCCATAGTTACGTGAAACAATGTTCGGTCTGTCAACAAAACAAATATATGTCACTAACACCAGGGGGCTTGCTGCAGCCACTTCCTGTTCCGAACCAGGTTTGGGAGGACATAGCAATGGACTTCATCGAAGGGTTATCGAAATCAGGCACCATGGACACCATGCTAGTAGTGGCCTACCGATTAAGCAAGTATGGACACTTTATAGGAATTAAATACCCCTTCACTGCGGTTAGTATGGCTGGGGCTTTTGTGAAAGAAGTTGTGAGACTGCATGGGGTACCCTGCTTCATAGTTTCGAATAGAGACAAAGTGTTCGTAAGCCAGTTTTGGGAGGAAATGTTTCGCCTATACGGTACCAAGCTCAATCGTAGTACGTCTTACCACCCACAAATCGATGGGCAGAAGGAGGTCTTAAATCGCAACCTAGAAACATACCTATGCTATTTCGTTTCTTCACGACCTAGATCATGGTTCAGTTAGCTGCCTTGGGCCAAGTACTGGTATAATACTTCATTTCACACAGCAAGTAAGGTTATTATTCCTTTCCAGATTGTTTATGGGCGAGAACCACCGTGCTGAAGTTTGAAAAAGGGTCAACTCCTGTTTCAGCAATCAAGCAACAACTTCTAGAACGGGATCAGATTTTAGAAGAATTAAAAGCACAACTACTGCGAGCTCAGGCGAACATGAAGAGCACATGTGACTCTAAGAGGAGAAATGTACAATTCGTGGTGGGTGATCTAGTGTACTTAAAGGTGAGACCGTATTGTCGCAAATCATTAGCGGCGCGACCTAACGAGAAGCTAGCGCCAAGGTTTTATGGTCTGTTTGCAGTTAAGCAGATGATCGGATCGGTCAGGTTACTTGTTTGTTGATTCTTCCTCCAACAAGTAACATTCATCCCATATTCCACGTATCCCAGCTACGCAAGGCGGAGGGGGCAGTGCAGGCCGTGAAAGAGGTACCAGTGGAAAGGCCTGCCTCCACTAGAAGCCACTTGGGTATCTTATGACTTGATTAAACACTAATTTCCTTCCTTCCACCTTGAGGACAAGGTGAGTCTCTTGTGGGGAAGTAATTATAGGCCCCCAATTAACTTGACTTACCAAAGGTGCAGGAAATGAGCAAGGGCAGATTAGGAATTTAGTGAGGGGCAGTCACATGCACAGTTACATAGTCAGTTGGGAAGGAACCAGAATAAATAGTGGAAATCATCACAGTAGAGGTAGCCAGAAATTGAATAGTCCATTGTGGAGAGTATTGGCCTCTCGAATGCCAAATACCCTTATTCTCTTCATTGTAACACAGAATTCTCAGTTTGAGTACAGTCAAAATTCAGGTATACAATTCTAGTTCTATCCATTTCTCGTGTTTTATAGTCTAATATTATTTAATTCTGTTGTGGAGACTTGCTGTGTTCAGGAACCTATCACAGATCTTGTTGGATTTGATCTTCCAGTAGGAATATAGTTAAAGAACTTATGCATGAACCCTAATCGTTGGGAATAAGACCTTGTCATTGTTCTTTTAATTGGCTGTAGAAGAACAAGGTTGAAATGACTAAAATATGGGTGAAAAGTCTGCAAGAAGCAGGCAGTTTGAAAGAAACCTGTTTGGGCAGTAGGCAGTGTTTTAAAAAGCGTAAAGCGTGGCTATAAGTGGAGGTCAAGCTTCAAGTTTTACGAGCCTAGGCGAAGCTTAGACGTAAAAAAGTTTTTTTTTTTTAAATATTATTTTAAATTTTTAGTCATTGTAAAAAAATTCAATAATTTAAATAATACATACTAAATATCTAAAATTATAAAATACTGTATTTACTTAATATTTCACACACAAACAAAAATTATAAACATCCAAATTTTTATTATTCATTTAACATTGAGGAATCATCTTCTTCCATTGGTTCCTACAAAAAAAAAATATATAAACAATACAACTTTTTATTATTCATTTAACAATCTAATAATAATTGAAATTAAACACAAAAATTAGATGTCCAAAAGCATAGGAAAGTGGACACACAGGAAAATCATAAAGAAAAAGAAAAATTGTAAGCAAAATTTACTGAAAATCATATGTCCCAAAATTACAAATACAATGTAAAGCATAATAACCTCTTAATGCTATACAAACTTGATACCCAAATCAGTGCGGTGTGCGGAGAAATTGAGAGGTTTTGAGCCGCTCTTTCTTCTTTCGTTTTCTCAGTTATTTGAAGTCTGGAGTTTTTGAAATTTGAAGGAATAGTGAGCTACTGAGTGAGTTTTATTCAAAAAAAAAAAAAAAAAGGAAAAAAATTGGGTCTGAGGCGGAGGCACGCCTAGGCGTCTCCAACGCTTAGGCACGCCTAGTAACGCCTAGGCAAGCATTAAGCAGTCAACATTATCGTTGACCGCTTAATTTTCATCGCCAGCATTAAGCAATCAACATTATTGTTGACCGCTTAATTTTCGCTTATGCTCAAGATAAAGCAATTTTATTACGCTTCGCGTCTAGGCGCGCTTTTTAGAACAGAGTGGTAGGCAAGTTTTGTGAATATTGGCCAACAAAATTCAAAAAATTATGAATATTTTGCCAGATAGGATAATATTCAGCTGCAGGCAAACTGTAGAAAATGCTGGAATTGTGTAAAAACCAGCTAGACAAATTCAAAATTTCCAAGGGGGGAATGAAAATTTGAAATCCAAAACAGGTAAAAGTCTGCTACTTGTAAAACTTGAATCTTGCAAGAACAAAACTTGAACTTCTGGCCGGATTCAACCGTCCAAACTGCTGGCCGATTATAAATCTTCCAAGAAGGGGATTGAAAGTTCGAAAACAATACCCAAAAAGGGTAAACTTGCATCAAGAATAAACTTAATCTTCAATGGCTTTGCACATAGTGCTGACCGAATTCAAATAATCAAAGAAGGATGAAAAACTTGAATCTTTCAAGGACAATGCAAAAACCATACTGGCCAAATTCAAATCTTCCACAAGATGGGAGGAAACATTTGAAATTTCAAGCTAGAATCTCTCAAGGCAAGGGGAAGTCAAGTGAGGTTTCTCTTACTAGGTTGACAGCATCTCTCTCTAACTACTTAATCGAGATCTCTTTCTTAAGATTAGTTTTGTTGTTCACATCTATTTTCCTTTACAAGCCTCATTCTTTACAATAAGAAATCAGAAATTCTTAGAAGACGTCATTTTGGGAAAATTCTCACAAATATCGCTTTATCAAATTTTTTCAATATAATAAGAAGTAAAGAACATGGGATTGATGATTAAAATGAATGAATATTGTTTAGATAGAGTAAATTGGATGCACATGCATGTTTGTGCAATCATCGATATTCCTCATAGAACCAATCATTTTCAATAAGGGTATGTAAACAAGGATTAGGTAAAATGATCCTCAATTCGGATTCCCTTTAAACAATTAATTAAAATTGTTTTGTCGAACTAGTGATCTCTTTAGTTGTCCATCTAATACATTTTGACATTTTGTTACATTACACATTGACCTCTTCTAAAGGTGACGTGTATAAGAATGACAACGGATTTGGGCTCATCACACCATTATTTTCCATTCCTAGTAACCGAACATCTATTATAAATCATGTTTGTTGTTTAAATATCAACGGATTGACAAAATTATAATATTAGTTAATGAAAATCCTAATCATTAGTTTTTTGGTGTTGAACAAACATCACATGCACTCAATCATGTAGAGGCAAAAACCCAAAACCATTCAAGAAATGAATGGTGAATAAAACAGCATGTATGTAACGAAAATATTTTAAAGAAATTGAGAATATTAGACATGGAATATGGAGAGGAAAGCGAAAGGGAATTTCTTCGTCTTATTCGAATGCCTTCACATGCAAACTACCTAGGGCTTTCTATTTAACTTTTCGGAAGTCGGTTTAACACATCAATTCCACTCTTTATGTGTGTGTATACATCGTGATATACCCATCAGGACCCGTTCATCAAGTTCTAGCTCGATCTCTTGGCGTATTAGCTAATTACGCGATCAAAGATATATATGATGAACCCGTTCATGAGCAACAACAATGCTAAACAGAAGCAAACCGGAGGAAAATTTCTGGGAGTTCGGAGGAGGCCATGGGGACGATATGCTGCAGAGATACGCGATCCCACCACAAAGGAAAGGCATTGGCTGGGCACCTTCGATACTGCAGAGGAGGCCGCCCTGGCCTACGACAGAGCCGCATTGTCTATGCGCGGCTCTGGTGCCCGGACTAACTTTTGTTACTCGGAGTCGGACGTTGTCATGCCTGCAGCTGGTAATTCTTCTGTCACCAACAATCACATCCATCGCTTTTCCGAACAATCTCCACAGCTGATGATGGCAGCTGACTGCCCAAATGAAGTGTCATCATCTGTCTCTGAGCCTTCTTCTATGTGGCCGGGTTACACTCTTGGTGACACTGTCTATCGGCAACAAGTTTCTGAAAGTGAAATGAACCAAGCATTGTCCAATTCCCACCAAACGCCAGGAGGGATTGAGCTGCCATCAGATTTCATCCCCGGTGAGATGCAGTCAGCAGGTTATGACGAGGGACATTATAACCAAGGCGAGTGGACAAGTAGTCTATTTGGGTGCGACGAGGCGAGAAGAGGGTCACCTAGCAGCCTGCTATTTGATTCTAGTTATGTACACAGTCCACTCTTCAGTCAGATGCCTCCAGTTTCGGATGCTGATTCTTTGGAAAATTTTAATTTGGGCTCTTCGGCCTATTTCTTCTGACCCGTCTCGCTTTCACTTAAATGTGGATAGGGAACCTACCCAATTTTTAGATTATAAAGTTACTAAGCTAGTCCCCTCACCTCTCTTTCTGAACTTCACTTGTTCTTGTTTGCCTCTTGCTTCGTTTGTGTAGATCATTATTATTTAGGGGAAAATGTTTCCCAAATCGTAAGGCTGGCTTACATGATAATCTCCTATTAAACCTACACTACCCACAACTTGTGTAGTGTATAGAATTCCAAGTAACGTATCGAGTGGGTGGCTTGATGGGGTTGTATCTGTTTTTCTCTTTTTCTTTATGAAGGATGTGACTTCCCTTTTGCTCTTTCCTTGGATTCGAAATATTCAATTTTACTGGAAGCAACAAAGAAGAGAACTTCGAATTCGTGTTGAAATGTGGAGAATTGTTCTTTCTGTTGGACAAACCATCCATTTTGGCGAAATTCTTGTTGCTAGTTTTTTCTTGTTCTTTATCAAATTTGTTCCACACTTTCCAATCGAATGCTGTTTTTTTTTTTTGGTCCGTGAAAGTCATGTCTCTTGGCACTGCTCACAGTTTTAAATGAAAAAGAGCAAAATTCTTCTCCTACCAATATAGTAATATTAGCCTAAAGACGACACGCTGATTAGTAAAGGATGAAACTAAAAGTTTCTCAGAGGTGGGGCTCTTATTAGAAGATGAAATGATTAATAGTTATTCAAATGAAGAAAACAAATTTCACAACAACAAGGAATAAGTGAAAGAGAAAGAAAGGCGAAAACAAGAAAAAAAAAATAAACTGAGGCAGGCAGAGTATAACTCGATGTCGAACATGTCAGGAATTGAGCCTCTGCAATCTCATCTGTTGGTGGAATCGTTGAATGAACAAGTCTGCCATTTGGTCGACATCATCCTCTAGTCTTAACTGCTTTCCATGTCGGTCCACAGCATTTGAATAATCTCTTTCTTCCTCCTTGTTGTTCACATCATCTAACACAGGACACATCAAGTTAACTTCTTCTTCTTCTGGCGCCTTTGCGAACTGCTCTCTATTGGTTGATGTGATAACGCTGTTATGAAGGACAATAGTATGGCTATCGAATGCATTAGTCTGGTTCAAGTATTTCTCATGCCGACTCTGATTTTTGAGCTTGTGAGAGACATTGGAGCCAAGAGAAAGAACCTTCTTGTCCCTCAACAAGTAGAATATGATTAAACGAGTTTCAATGGCCCGAAGTTTCCCCTTAAGAGCCATCGAGTTAGAGGCCAACTTTGCCATCACTTTCCTTATCAATCCCATGCCTCTAATGTTGTCCTTCATCGTTCTTTTAAATCAACAGTATTCGATAATTAAGGGACGAGGGAGAAACGGAAGAATTATCGAACAATTTTGGTTGTTTTGGAGCAGAGAGAGAGATGTAGATAGAAATAGAGATGGTGGAGTGAAGGCTAAGGAAAAGGAGAGGGAAAGGTCAATTTCAATTTCAAAGTAAAGTGAAAAAGGGTAGAGAATAAATAAATAAATAAAGGGATTGAATATTATAACCTTTTGTGAAAAACAAGTCTCTCCTTCCTTGCCCATAAACTGGGGAAAAAGTGAAAGTGGAAGGAAGAAAACAAATACAAGATCTACATTTGAAACTTTCTAAGAGGAAAGACTGTGCTCCTGTTTGCTGGAAATTAAAATCAATTTTTTAGTAGGTTTTGATGAAATATCTTGTTGAAAAGATGTGAATCTCATAAAATATATGATTAAAATTAATTGTTGACTAAAATCTAGATTTGAATCATTATCAAATAATGGCAAAATCTCCTCCTCTTCTCTTTGTACTTTATTTTTATATTGACAAACTGATGAAGGACAAAGCCAAACTCCAGGTTCAATTATCGGATAGAAGCTCTAAAACTTCTATGCCAACAAAAGTGGCTAAATCACTTGAAATACTTTATTTACTTACCCTCTAAGGTAAAATTCTACTTTTTAAAAAATTGCTTTCCTCTAAGAATCCTAGAAACATAAGAACCGACCGTTATTATGCCAATTAACATCGTAAAGCATTAAAGAGAAGAGAAATAGAATAAAGAAAACAATTGATTGTGCACTATCTTCAAGGCAAGTAAGTGGGGTAAATTTTATCTGATTTTAATTTATATTTTTATTAACTTTAATTTAGGTCACGTTTGGTACACATTAAAGTTTTCATTATTATTTTTTTACTCATTTTCAACCACACATTCTTCAATAAAATAATATTTTCTATTACATCAATAAATTTTTTTTTTTTTCAATCACACATTCTTCATCAATCTACTATTCTAAAATAATGTAGTTCAAACACACCCTTAATTTATTTGAGTCACTAAATGTGCTAAATTGATGAATGTCACGTAATTAACACTTGTATCACAATAAATCTTCCACGTAATTGATGAGTGTTGTACCAATTTAGCACTATATTATGTCATAAAAAAGACTTCATTAACATTTCATCATAATATTCATTATACATTTAAATTTTTAGGGTATCAAGTAGTGATTACTTGGAAGATTAAATGTGTTGCGATGCCAACTAAGTAATTTTTATCACTTTAACGAATGCTAGGTCACATTATGTGACAAAACTAGTGAAATTTGAAATTAAATTGGAGTATAACGTCCCAATTCAAACTGCGTTGACCATGGATGATGCTTAAGGCCTTAAGCCGCTGCTGATGCTTCTTTTTTTTTTTTTTTTTAACGCATTATTGCATATTAGAGAGAATAATTACACTATATTTGACAACCACACAATAAATATTCTCCATGTAAATTTGAAACTTTCCCTACTTTTTAACCACACATTCTCCTAAAAAATCACAATTCAAAACATTATTATTTTTCCAACAATCTTGTAAGGTGATAGATTTTTATACATTTGATTTTAATAACACTTTAAATAATCAATGGCACAAATTTTATCACATCTTGGAGTGTCAAACTTGTTGTACTTTACAACGAATAATACTACTTTACCATCCTAGATAACCACTAA
>CAIGRF010397287.1:16155-31740 GCA_903798235.1 Fraxinus ornus | reverse complement strand
CAAATTCTTTGAAGCTTAATGCTTTAATTATTTTCTTATCTATTCCTTGCGATAAACTAGTAAACCCTTTGAGTTAGTTCTCCTTTTGATTACCACTGTTATGTTGTTACCTTCCAATTGCCCTTTTGCATCATTTCATTTGTACTTGGTACTCATCTGGCATGTGTGTTTGGTTGGGTGAGAAATATGTAATCTTCGATATTGGTTGCCAAGTTGTATTCTTAATTGATGTGGTTTTCCAATCGCTTTAGTGACAATATTTGCTAACCTTTTATGCTTCTTCGCGGCAGGCTTCAAAGGGAAGGAATTCTCTTTTTATGTATAAAATTTTATGCAATTAACAAGTGGAGAAGTTTAATTTTTTAGGTTGTAATAATCTCTGGTGAAACTGGTTGTGGAAAGACCACTCAGATTCCCCAATTTATTCTGGAGTCTGAGATTAGCTCAAATCGTGGAGCAATGTGCAATATCATATGTACTCAGCCCAGAAGGATATCTGCAATGTCTATATCAGAGAGGATTTCAGCTGAGAGAGGGGAGAAATTGGGGGATACAGTGAGTCTTGATACCACAAACACAATCTAGGGTAGTAAATTACTGAACGATTTTGCCTGTGCAAGTATATAATAATGCCTCTCTTGGTAGGTTGGATATAAAGTTCGGTTAGAGGGTATGAAAGGAAGGGATACCCACCTCCTCTTCTGCACAACAGGCATTTTGCTGAGAAAATTACTAGCTGATAGAAATTTGAAGGGTGTAACACACATTATCGTGGATGAGATACATGAACGTGGAATGAATGAAGGTACTTTTGTTGTCTCAATTGACCGTCTCCTTGTTTGGTCCCCATTATTCCTAAAATACATTTTTCTCTCTTATTTTCAACCATACATTCTTCAATAAAATAATATTACACGCAAACCCAAAACTTTTCCTTATTTTTTAACCACGTATTCTCCATCAAAATACTATTCTAAAATGTATTTTAATAGAAAAATGGGACTCAAACATGCTTTGTATTGTATAATTATTCCCTATTGGATGCTATTCATCTCTCCTAAGCACTAGGAAGCAGTGATGTGCCATGGGAGCTGGAGCATCGGTGTCAACATGTATCAGGCACACTAGGTGGCATGTCCCTTTTTTTTTTTTTTTTTTTCCCTCTCTTGATAGAAAATCCATTTCATGATGGAAATGGAAAAGAAGAGAAACTAACTACCAATAATTGAAACCAAAAAGAAAAGCAAGGTAAGGTAACTGAATTTGGGCAAAGAGGAAGCCAACCTCCATATTTGGGAACTAACCTATGATTCCAGCAATCAACAAGCTAAATGGGTAATGTAAATGGTGAAATGGCACAAATAGATGCAATATCCAACAATTTAGGAAAGGAAAGCCATGGAGACTGGAGAAGTGGGAGGAGAGGGAAGCTTTTGGACGAGTAGAAGGGGGAAGAGGGAGACGCGAGTGGTGACATTCTGGTAATGGAAGAAATCTTTGGGAAATAAAAAAGACAGTGAAATCGGGAAGAGTGAAGAGGTAGAGAAGGTTGGAACTTTCTGGAGATTGATAAGAATTAATTAGATGTGGTGGGCTTAAAATCCCCGATGAGGTGGCCTATGAGATGACCCATTCCGATGTTTGTGTTGGGCCACCTCAGTAGACACAAATTGACCCAATTACTTAGATGTTCCACATGAAAAGAATTGT
This sequence comes from Fraxinus ornus, assembly GCA_903798235.1. Taxonomy (NCBI): domain Eukaryota; kingdom Viridiplantae; phylum Streptophyta; class Magnoliopsida; order Lamiales; family Oleaceae; genus Fraxinus; species Fraxinus ornus. Next base: position 30,030 of record CAIGRF010397287.1, on the reverse strand, counting down.
TTCTTTTAAAACAATACAAAAATAAAAGAAAAATTTAAATCTAAATTATTTAATTAGTCCCCAATGTATGTATTTTTCTTTTTTCAAAAAATCACGTTCCGGCATGTTTGTGTGTGCACTACTTACCGTAAGCATGTGATATGACATTGTTGAGTTGAGATGCCCTTGGTGTTATTGAAAATATAAATTGCTATGAATAACCATTTGGCATATTTCATGACAGATTTTCTGCTTATTATTTTGAAAGATCTACTACCTCGTCAGCCAGAACTAAGGCTAATTCTCATGAGTGCAACCTTAGATGCAGAGCTATTCTCATCATATTTTGGTGGGGCTCCAATGGTCCACATCCCGGTGAGCTAGTGGTCTATTTGCCCTGTCCTCGTAAATAAAATACTTGAATATCATGATTTTTCCAACTCTGTTAGTTTCTCTTGATGGTTTCTTGTATCAATATTGCTTTAGAAAATGTTATCATAGTCTTTGGCAATACAATGCGCTTTTTGCAACGAAGTTTCTATTAGTTGGTAACTATATGCTATATGACATGTAGATTTGTCATCAACTAACGACACTAATGTGACATGTCAGTGTTTTCGTTTACCACGTTAGTAACTCTGTCGAATTTTGTAAGGATGAGTTATTGAGTGATGGATGAGATAACGATTTGATAAGTTTGGTGATCACCCGAAAACTTTTGAAGTCCTATGGCAATGGGATAACGATTTGATAAGTTCGGTGACCAGCAAAAAACTTTTCATGTTTAATGGCCAAAGGGATAATGATTTAATAAGTTAGGCAACCATTTGAAAAAAAATTAAAATTTAAATGGCCAATGGAAAACATTGTGCAAAGTGCCAATTGGGTTTTTAACCCCACAAACTCTGGTTGAGGTTCTTTAATAATGTACTCGGGTTGCCTATTTGTTCTTGGTTTCAGTAGCATATAGTTTGATAAAGATGAGCATATAGTAAATAAGCAATTAGAGGTTGATTATTAGTTACATAATAATATTACCTTCGTTTCTTCTTCTTTTTATCTTAATAAGCTATTTTGAATAGATACTGGTATTTCACCTGATAGCTTGACGAACTTTGTATGTGAACTTACCTTAAATTTCTCTTTTGTTTTTATTTAGGGTTTCACTTACCCAGTACGTACTCATTTTCTAGAAAATATTTTGGAAAGGACGGGATACCAACTGACACAATATAATCAAATTGATGATTATGGCATGGAGAAGATGTGGAAAATGAGTAAACAAGCTCCAAGAAAGAGAAAGAGCCAGCTTGTTTCTGCTGTTGAGGTAGTTTAACTGCTAGTTCTCTTGTCAAAACGTTAGTATATCTTTGCTGATTTGTTCATCTTGTTGGGAAATGTTATTAGGAGGCATGTAAAGCTGCTGATTTCAAGGATTATAGTGCTCAAACACGGGAATCTTTGTCTTGCTGGAATCCTGATTGTCTAGGTTTCAACCTCATAGAATATCTTCTGTGCTACATATGCGAAAATGAAAGGCCTGGTGCTGTTTTAGTTTTTCTGACTGGGTGGGAGGACTTGAGCTCCTTGAAGGACAAGCTGCAAGGTCATCCTCTAATAGGAGATACTAGTCGAGTTTTATTGCTGGCATGCCATGGTTCCATGGCCAGTGAGGAGCAGGTGAATTCAGATATTAATTGTCGACTGTCCCTGTTATTTGGTTCTGTATATATTACTGTCAAGATAAATTTTGATTTTTGTTTACTGCGGGAATTTTCTATTGTCCATGCATTTGGAATGAGTTAAATTTTGACCATGAAATTGTGAAACTTGTTCACGTTAGCCATTTATATATCAATGTGACCTTTTGAAATAAAGTTTTATATCGATGCCTTTGTATTCTGTACTTCTATAATTGCTTCAGTAATGTCATTTTGCAATGTTACATCCACAAAGATGCACATGAAACAAAAAAGAAGAAGAAGAGAGTAACAGAGGAAAAGATAAACACACATATAATCTATGCATTATGATTCTTTGTTGTCCTTCTCCATGGTTTTTTAGTATTTTGGCATGTGGTCTCCGTGTGTTCCCTGCTCCCTTGACGACTTGGTCGGTACTTACAAAACCTGGCACATTTAATAAGTCTACTGAACCACCACAAACTGACCTATGTTTAAAGCAATTGAAGATTGTCCATATACACTGTAAGGTTTACTGGTTGAAACATCATGCCAAGTCACTTTGTGTTCCTTTTTATAAATTCAAGTGCCGAGTGCTAGGCTACTAAATGTTCTTCAGAGATGGGAAAAGAAAAAAACTTGCATCTATTAGTTTGCTGATTACTACTTATTCTTGTCTACAGCCTTAAGTCTTCCTCTCGGAAGCAGTTCTTGATGTTTTTATCTACACAGCCATTTATCTCTAGAAATTATGCTATTTATTTTAAAGATGGATATTCATCACATATTTAAGAATAAAGTTCCATTGGGCCAGTTTTTGATGACAGATATAGATGAATGTGTTGTAAATAGATTGTGCGCCAACAAGTCATATTCTTCTTGAGGTTGAGCTATATCTTAGAGTATTAAGTCGGATCTTTTCTTTGTCTTGATACCATATTATCCCTGTTTGGCCGCTCTTTCACGTTATTTGCTTTTCCTATGCTAAAGAGCTGGTGTTTGTATAATAGAGGGAAACACAACTTACACTAAAGTTTTTCTCTATTTTGTTTGTTTATTTATTTCTTTGCCATCGGACAGAAATTAATATTTAACAAGCCTGAAGATGGAATAAGGAAGATCATTCTAGCTACCAATATTGCTGAAACCAGTATTACAATTAATGACGTGGTTTTTGTCATTGACTGTGGGAAGGCAAAAGAGACGTCATATGATGCGCTAAACAATACTCGTTGTCTGCTTCCTTCTTGGATTTCAAAGGTTTCAGCTCAACAAGTACGTAAAATTTAATCTTAAAGTTTAATTATTTCGTCATGGAATCAAATTGAGGTTTGGTGCTTGTAAAATTCACTTTATTTTAAGCTATCACTTTAAATTACTTAATGTTTGTTGGTTTATGTACCACATTCTGATAGATATTATTGCTCAAAAAAGCTCACAATAGGTGTTGCAAAAGATACCATCACTTCTTTATTGTGAGTTTGGCATTGGCAATGAATTGAGTTGTTTTGTACTTTAAATTACTGAGTGGTTATAAAAGCAAGGAAATGGTATCAACAACCCTCTAACTTGTGGTAACTCACATATGCATGAATCTAAGCCAGTGGCTGGGGTTTCGTTTCAGATTGAATTTTGTCAAATTATTTTTGAATGGTTCCATAAAGAATTTTTTGTGGCTTTTGTTGTAGGCACCACTATGGAGACTTTACTGTGCGCTCCTTCTACAATATTATAACTGATATCAAATCTTTGTAATATGTTTGAGCAGCTCATTACTGTGTAAATTTAAGGAAATTGTTGGTAGTACAGTCTTCTTGTAATGGTGGTAATGTACCAAATCAAGTAAATTGACTTGGACATATAATCATACCATTTTTTTTACTTGTATTTAATTGTGGCGTTACTACATGCCCGGGATCAGTGTTCTAAAAACCGGTCGAATTGAGAGGTGGCTCAAATTGAGGCGCGACAAAAGTGAGCCTCATGGTGCAACTTTGAGAACCATTTGTCCAGAAGTAAGCCTCAGTTTAGTAAGGTGCATGCTTCAAGGCTTGTGAGTTGTCCTGCTCCTCGACTTTCTGAATATGTTTTTTGGTGCCATGTGGGCTGGATCCCATAAAGGTGAAAGTTTGTCTTTTTTTTTCCTCCACAATTGCTCACTGCATCTTCTAGTCTCAGCCTCCCTTGAGCCCACAAAGTTAAACAGTCCTTTCTTCTCTTTTTGTTTTTTAAAATCTAACTTCATGTAAACCTTCATTGCAAGTTTGCAACCATTACATGTGATGCTCTTTGCCATATAGTGGTTAGAATTTTAGCAAAGAGGTTAAAAACAAAAGATATCTCAACTTTGTGGAGTATAAGATGTAATGGTTGCATTGGACGTTGCCAGCATGTTGGATGAGAAAAGGACTTGAACTTTGTGGGCTTTGAGGGACCACAGACTTAAAATAGCAGCCAGAAATTAGGAGAAAAACAATAAGGCCATTCCACATTTATGGGCTCCATCCCACAATACTAAGAAAAGTATTCAGAAGATGATGAGAACTGAGGCTTTGGCCTTGGAAAAATAGGCCTCAAAGGTTGCCCTTGAAGCTCATTTTTGTGGCTTCAATTTGAGGTGAGACTCGCATTTTTTAAAACATTATTTTAATTTTTAATCATGTTGTTCAGTTGCTTAATAAGAATCCTAGTTAATATGCAACAATATTTAGTAGTCAAAGATTTGATATCTTTTAAGTTTCCTATTTGTTCTAGGGGGAAAAGTATAATCCCTTTATTCCAATGGAGATCATCGTTTTGGAAATTGGAACTTGAGTGAATTTGCATAACCCTTTCTATGGTGAAGTACTCTTCTTCTCAAGCACTATTGTAGGGCAAATTTCATCAGCCAAAAATCCCAAAAGAATCTTCCTTAGAAAACTATTCTTAACCTTATACCAAACTCAATTGCCATGTAATCTGCATGAAGCCCACCAGTTTTATTCTTTTTGAATAAGTACAATTCATTATCTTGTAACAAGGTGGTGATGTGGCTTGTGTCAAAACACGAAACTTTAAAAGAAAATTCAACTGCTACCAAAACCACGGAAATAAATAACAAACACCCACGAGAAAACCATTCCTAACATCCCTTATGCCATATATCCTTGAAAAGATCCACAAACATAATCTCCTATGTAATTTTGATCTTATGTTTTTCCATGAGCTGCTGGATTTGATGTTTGATTTGTCTGCTAGAACGTGATCTGATCCAGGGGCATTTTAATGTTCACATTCGCTGGCATTTATTACCTTCGTATTTAAAAATTCAGAAGTGACTTTATTTTGTCAAATTATCAGAGAAGAGGAAGAGCTGGGCGTGTTCAGGCAGGAGAATGCTATCATCTCTATCCAAGATGTGTATATGATGCTTTTGCAGATTATCAGTTACCAGAAATTTTAAGGACCCCACTGCAGTCTCTTTGTTTACAAATTAAAAGTCTGAAACTGGGTACTATTTCTGAGTTCCTATCAAGGGCACTGCAGTCGCCTGAGTATCTAGCGGTAATGCCTATTCAGATATATTTTTGTTTTATAGAAATAACACGTGTCACTGACTCACTGGGAACATATTTTCTGAAAGTATATTCTTCAGTAACTTCTTTGGGATAAAAAGGACCAAATGTATGTGTCAACAATCATGTCTAAGGTTGTTACACAACTATTCCTTCACATTTGCTGCCAGGTTCAAAATGCTATTGAATATTTAAAGATCATTGGGGCTTTGGACGAGACTGAAAATTTGACTGTTTTAGGTATGAATTGATCTCCTATTTTCTCAACTCTATGATTATTGGGGTTGCATTCTAAAATCTGTTTGCTTGATGTCCTTGACAGGACGCTACTTAACAATGCTTCCAATGGAGCCAAAGCATGGTAAATGCTTATACTTGGCGCTATATTGAATTGCCTGGACCCAATGTTAAGTGTTGTTGCAGCTCTAAATGTCCGCGACCCTTTCTTAACCCCAATGGACAAGAAGGGTGTAAGTCAGAAGTTTTAGTAATTATGTTATGCCATACTCATCCTCAATTCTGATGCTATTCATCAATTGCAACTTTTAGCTTCTTTGCCTTTTTATCACAAGTCATTTTCAATTGTTCCACGGTTGATGTTGACTAACTACTGTTAAAAACCCTATATTCTGATTTTTCCTGAATATTACATATGATTGTCGTGAGAAGACTATAGTATTGAAGCAGCAGGATATTACAATTTTTTGAGAGAATTACTCGTTCACCTCAATTTGCCTCTCAATTGTGATAGTCACCCTCAGCGCTACCCCCCCGTGGTAGCAATTTGCTTATTTTACATTACCATGATCTTCAGAGACAGATTAAAAAGGAGTGGATTTCCATTCATGCATATAGTTAATTACCCCATTCTTCAGCACTCATGATTGTAATTTAACCCACTCTTTCTAAAATGATTCGATAAACATAAAACTAATTATATTTTGATATAGCTCGGAAATGTGGCTTGAGATTCACTGGTGTTATATGCTTCAATCACTTGCGCCTTCTTTCTCTTATATTTGATTGCCAAACTTCTCTTTCCCTGAGGTAGAGAGAGAAGATGGCAAAAGCTGAGAAACAGAAGAGAGAATGGTAGGAAAATTGGAATAGAAGTCTAGAAAGGAATTTTTTAATTTATCAAATCAATGTATATATTATTCACAAATACTAGTCCTAAAATCTTGAGGGGTTGCTCAATTGTTCAGGCATTGAGTTTGCTCCCCAATGGTCACCAGTTCGAGTCCCCTCAAGGCCACTGAGGTGAATACCGGCTGTAAACTTCAGGGCCCTCAGGGCCACTTAGGTGAGTATCCGGCTCTAAACTTCAGGGCCCCGTGGAATTCGTCGAGGTGCACGCAAGTTGGCCCGGACATCCACGGTTATAAAAAAAAAAAAAGAAATACTAGTCCTAATTATACTGAAGCTACTAATAAAACTTGAAAATTGCCAAATGACAATAACACTGCAATATTGGAAACTGTGATTGAGATGGTGAATGCTAAGCGAGCTCCCTATTATGATGAGATAGTATGAAGAATTGCTGGTAATGTTACTGTCTTCTTTTTTCAGTTAGCAGAAGCTGCAAAAGCTCAATTTTCACGTGATTATAGTGACCACCTCGCTTTTGTTCGGGCTTTTGAGGGGTGGAAAGTCGCTGATAGAGATCTTGCTGGATATGAATATTGCTGGAAGAATTTCCTGTCAGTACAGTCCATGAAAGCTATTGATTCTCTTCGTGAGGAATTTTACTCTTTGCTAAAGGATATTGGACTTGTCGATAGCAACCCAGCCATTTACAATACTTGGAGCTATGATGAGCATCTTCTTCGAGCAGTTATTTGCTATGGATTGTATCCTGGAATCTGCTCTGTTGTGGTAAGCCATGGTTTTATTTGCTGTTGCAAAGTTCACGAATGGTATCGATTATATGCTAGTGTGATGCAAAATAAAATACCATTTATGTGTTGGCCAACATTCTAATACTGTAATACTTTTCTTGTGTAACCGTGACTTTGATTATTTTACGCAACTAGTACATGAAGTGCCTTGAAACATTATTTTAGTTGTAGAAATTTAATAATTAAAATTGGCTATATTTACTTCACTGGTTTGTATTAAGAGTATTGGTGAATTTCCTACCGTCAACTGGTATCAATTGTCGATTCCATTTTCATTTCTATTAACATAATGTAAATGCATTGACAGCACAATGAGAAAACCTTCTTACTTAAAACGATGGAAGATGGGCAGGTGCTTTTGTACTATGTAAGTGTTTCACTGGCTTAGTATCTTCTTGTGTTGTTAGAGATCAATGGCGAATCGCTTATTGTGTTTCTCATGGTCTCTATTAATTATCGGCTTAGAACTCGGTCAATGCACGTGACTCAAGGATACCATATCCATGGCTTGTTTTCAATGAAAAGATCAAAGTTAACTCTGTCTTCCTGCGGGACTCAACAGCTGTGTCTGATTCAGTGCTGGTCCTATTTGGTGGAGGCATCTCAGAAGGAGATATGGTACATTTCTCAATCTGCATGTTATTATTTTCGTGCCCAAGATGTACTATTCAGGTCCTCAGCTGCATTGTCGGATTTATGTATCAGTAACTTGTTAATTTCTTGTGATGATATCATTGATATGAAATCTTTTTTCTTATTTGACTAGGATGGTCACTTAAAAATGTTGGGTGGATATTTGGATTTTTATATGGAGCCTGCTACAGCAAAACTGTATCAGAGTTTGAAGAGAGAGCTTGAGGAATTTATTCAAACGAAAGTAAGTGAAACAATGAAGCAATGCCCCGTTCACTGTTTCCGCTATATCATTTATTTCAGTTTCATGTTTTTTGGAGTTTGCTGTTGTATTATGTTCCCTATGCTAGTGGAAAATAATTTTTTTGTGGTGTTGGTTTTAAATGCATGTCAACTCCTATTGTAATTTTTGCGGAATGCTTGTGATATTTTGTATGCAGCTCCTTTATCCTTGGATGGATATACATTCCTACCATGAACTTTTATCTGCAATACGGCTGCTGATCTCAGATGATCAATGTTGTGGTAGATTTGTTTTCAACCGCCAGATAGAACAAACCTCCAACCCATCTATTGTAGCAGAAGCTTCAACCTTGATGCCTAGGTCAGAAAGCGCTCCTGGGGGTGATAATTCAAAGAGTCAGCTACAAACATTGCTGACTCGAGCAGGCCGTGGAGCACCAGTATACAAGACGAAGCAGCTAAAGAACAACCAGTTCCAATCAACTGTAGAATTCAACGGCATGGAGATAACGGGGCAGCCATTTAACAACAAGAAGCAAGCAGAAAAAGATGCTGCAGCTGAGGCAATGCAGTGGATTTTGGGACGGAATCAGGCCGGCCATGACAATGTTGACCACATGTCAATGTTGCTGAAAAAGAGCAAGAAGGACCACAAGTAGATATGGAGGAAATTTGAAATCTGATGCTTCCTTCCGGTGTTCGCACTTAAAGATACGTGACTGTCAGTTGGTACTAACCGCATGCTGGCGTGGACTGCTTACCAAGTTGAAAGCTACTGAAAATCCCCAGAATGACCATGCAACGTCAAATTTATGTTAACCACCTACAAACAGTTAGCATGTTCTTGCAAGAATGTGCAACAGATAATTTCCATGTCTGTGTTTCTGAAGATGAACTTGTTTTATCCAGACTAGGTAGTCCAAGTTGGCTGGACAATTTTGCTTGAGCAATTGCACCTGGAAGTGTGCAACTGTAAAGATGGCATTGGTAGAAATGTGCACACAAGGGTAGGAAAAAGTGTAATTTTTGCGTTGTTGTATAATTTTTTCAACCTCAATTATCCCATTTCTTGTCTGTAGAGTTATTCTATTTTTGACAACCATCACATATATTTAATTGCCTAGCGTGGTCGAGTTTTCGTATATATTTCCTTCTAGAAAAATACTTGTTGTACATCACCATTTACTTATTCTTTTACAGATTAGTGAGGTGGCAAAAAGAAAGTTGGGGAATTTTATTTTTTTTAATTGGTTGGTGAAATTTTGATTCAATCATATCTCGTCACATCATCTGTTAAACAAATTTGTAAATTGTGTTGTTTTACTTTTATCAGGGAATGTAAATGTTTATTCTCAAAATTTGAAATTGCACAAACCGGGACGAAAGAAGGCCTCAACTCTGAAAAACAACTTCCTTTTCATTAATGCTTCCAAGTAATACGGTTGCTTGTCATCTTCTTCACTGTCTTCGTTTCTCCACCACTCCCTAATAGCTTCACCTTCCTCCCCTAGATTGATTTCGCCTCTCGTGTGGCCGCTTTCCCTCCAGATTTATATATAAAAATATAATTTCATATAGTTTTTCTCAACTGAAATTTCTCTCGTCATATCTTTCTATCAACGACTCAATAGTAATTAAAATGTTATTTTGATAAATTATTTTAGTGGCTAAATAAATAAATAGATATTATCAACATTTTTGTCGTCCATAGAATTCAGTTTATCTATTTATATTTTTTGGTAAATAAAATTAAAATCTTACCTTTGCAAAATTCCATCCATGGTAATTTAAGATTACGAATGGATGGGATTATAGTGAATATAATTTTTCAATAGAAATTTCTTCAAAAAAATAATAAAAATATAAAAATTAATATTAGTGAAAAGAATCTTCAATAATAAAACAACATTTATAAATATAAATAATTAAGACGAAAAACAAAAAAAAAATGAAGAAAGAATGGATGTTTCCCCGATGGAGAATATATCGACAATTGAAGCACAATATATAATTGTAGACGAGTTTTTTTTTTTTTTTTTTTTTTCTTTTTGGTAATTTCATCCTAACTACCAACAAATATTGATTTTCGTCAAGTATTGATGGTGATCATTTTTTTGTTTAATTTTCTTTATGATTATAGTCGAAAAGATTCCTTTGAAAATTTTGTCTGAAGAGTTTGACAAGAAAGGGAGGTGAAAGGAGGGACTCGAAAGGCAGGAAATGAAAAACAACCAATTAATTTATAAATCTCAATCACTGTTTCATTAATTTTTTTTAATGATTTCAATTGGAATGGGTGGACCACCATTACTCTAAATTGAGGGGAAAAAAAAAAAGTGAAATATTCTCGAAATACTAAATTGATCGATCTGGCTGTCGGAATCATATAATTGACTAGGTAAATAATGTAAAGGGAAATGGACCTTGATTCTCGACAGGCTGGGAAGCCTCTCATTAAAAATTCTGATTATGTTTTGGTGAGCATTAGGGGGCACAATTTTCAGTCAAAGAGTTTAGAGTCCTTCGTATTATAATAATCTTCTTCAAATTAGCTTTAACACTCTCTATCTACTTATTTTTGTTCATCATTTATGAGCATTTTGTTACACTTTGATTCTCCCTTTTGCTTTAATCCTCCAAGTCAAAAATCTTTCTCGACGAGATGTAGTGCTAAGCGATCGTCTGTCCCTATTTCTAAATTAACGTAGTAGATAGACTCACTTTTTATGTCTCTATTACCTAGAATGCAAGTGAGTCACAAAAGTAAATTGGTCCACAATAGGCATTGACTCTTCTGAATCGATATATCCAGATCATTAAAAATTTGAGAGAAAACGAGTTGTTCATCTTTATATTATAATCTTCTTCTAATGGAAAAAAAACCTATCACCCTTACATTTCTATTCTTATATTTGCTTTTTCATTCTAAAAAAAGGGTTCTAGCAATGTCATTATCAAGAGTATGGCCCTAGATCTTCCTCGTCTATTATGCGCTCTGATACAGATCGACATGCATGTTATCCCTAATGTCTCTAGCCTACTTTCGCTACTTCTCTTTTGAATGAGATATAGTATATCCAAATTTACTGCTTTATTTACATTTACTTTTTTTGGACTTCAGGTTTACACTCCATTCACATGTATTCTTGTGAGCTCTATATATTATTGTTGGGGCATTCTAACCTGATCAATATTCTTATCTAGTGAAGCCTAAAAACACACTAAAGATGAGTTGATGATTTGCCTTAAAAAAGGTTAGAGACATTTACTTTCATATCAACTATTTTTGAATCGACTTCTTCGATTCTTAATCTATGATATTTTTGTTCTTTTTATATTGTCATATTCTAATCCATAGCTACATGCACTTGATTTAAGTAGTCCATTTAAACATCCCTGATGACACAATCCAACAGTGTGATGACACACATTTGTCATTAAGCTGTGTGTTTGCTGGGAGTGTTGGCAACCATTAGGGTCATAGTCACCACTTGCAATTGCTTAAAGTTGGTGTCACAATTATCAATTGAAATGACATTAAAGTTTAGGGGACCCCTTCATTTTTTTTTTCTATGTGCATAATTGTTTAATGGAGGAGTCCTTGTGGAGTTATTTTTGTTTATTTCTTCTAATATTTCTTTATTATTATTATTGTTAAGACTTTTGTTGATTTTTGGGTCTTAGAATTTTTTTTTTTATTGTCATTGGGAAGATATTTGGTCACATCTAAGGAAGAACATATGGGGCTGGAAATATTTGAAGGTACAAACAATATTGCAGTGATTAGGTCTTGGTCTGTCCTTTCCTATGGGATGATAAATTTTAATGCCCACATTCTGTTTGTTAGGCATTTAAGATTTAGCACATGATAGGCATTTTGGAGGCTTAAAATGCACTCAATTACGATATGTTTTGTAAGTTAGACTAAGACGTTTGGTTCTTTGTTAATTAATGTTGTCTCGTAATTTGATTGTATATGATTAAGGATAAACATGTACCATAATTTTCTTTCGTAAGTATATGTATGATACAAAGTACTAGACTATACACGACAATAATATGAATAAAATTCGAACTTTTTTTTTCTCCTTTCAAATTGAACTGTTCAGAGGTTAACAATGTAAGTCATTGAACTTTTACCTAAGTTCCAATTGAACTTCAATTTGAAACAATCAAGCCACTAAACTTTAATTTAAATGCAATCATGCCACCCTATTCGATTTTGTTAATGTGCCTAATGGAATTAGCTGGCATGTTCATCAAAACCAACCACGCGCCAACGATCAGTAGACTACTAATGCTGAAGGTCACTAGACTTTCACCCTAGTTGCAATCTGGTCAATAAACTTTCACTCTTGTTGCAATCGGGTCATTAAACTTTAGTTTGAAGAATCAAGTCATAAATCATGCAATCACACCCCTACACTTTCTACATCTTTACCATATAAACATTGATTTAAGCATTCATTGATGTACCTTCAATATCAACTTGTGAAAAATAATGGATTTCAAAACTCAAATTCAATCAGTAGTTAAATAACTCAACTTGAAATGGAAAAAAATAATTCAATATCATTGGTTAAAAAAGTTCATTGATTCGATTGCAATTCGGGTGAAAATTCAATGATTTGATTACAACTAGTCTGAAAGTCATTGATTAAAGTTCAGTAACTAGATTGCAATTAGGGTAAAAGTTCAGTGATTTGATTGCAACGATGGTGAAAGTTCAATGACCTCTAGTGCTATTAATCTGTTGACTATGGTGTACACAACTACACATTGGCATTTTGTTAGTTTTTAATGGAGATGTCTGCAAATTTCGGTAGGCACGTTAATAGAATCTCAACTGAGTGGCCTGATTGCTTTCATATTTAAGTTTAGTGACTTGGTTGCTACAAATTGAAGTTCAATGACCTGATTGCAAATATGGTAAAAATTTAGTGATCTGCAGTGTAATTAATCAAATTGTTTAGTACTCTATAATCTCATTTATGTAAATGTATCCTATTTCAACATGTTCATCGATCTTGAGGCACTAATACGACAAACAAGTATCTGGCATGCCTCTTTTTCTTATTTTTTTTTCAAATATTGTCCAATTCAATGTACTAAACATGACGACTTAATGTGTTACGCTATCAGACTAAGAAAGTTGACTTTTATATGAGATAATCTTAAATAATTGAGCGTTCATTGATCCAAACACCTTTCCATTTCGACTTTCAATCTAAAGCAATTTTACCTTACTTTATTGATAAGATGTTATTCACATGTCTCCAACTTTTTTCTTGGTCAAACTCTAAAGATTGCTCCACATATTTAAAAGGATATAAGTAGGGAAAAAATAGACAAGCATATAAATCCAATCATAAAGTGACCAATCATACAATCACCCAATTATACACCAAACAAGATGAATCCATTGGTTATGATGATAATTGAACACAAAGAAAATTTAATAGAAATTTTATAACTTTGCATAGGTGAGTCGAAAGCTTGATATTTTTATATGATAAAGACATTCTTATCAGAAGTTCGAGATTGGAGTTGGATAAGTACGAGAGGAAAAAAGGTACTGCTCCTATTACATCTATTACACGTTACTTTCAAAACACACATTTACTGTACTCCGTGTTTATTCATTTGGCCGACAGATCGTTTATTTCTTAATGATCAACACGTGTCAAACTTAATAATTTAAATCTCAATTTCGTATGATAGTAGATTCGTGCCAAAATTGCTTTTTTCTTTTTGTTAATAGTATTATTTGACAGCCACTCAATTTTGACCAATTATTTCTTAATTTTCCATAATAATTACATCATCATCACTTAAAATTATTGGATTCATGAACAATCATGAGTCAAGTAAAAAAAAAAAAAAAAA
>CAIGRF010397287.1:0-13575 GCA_903798235.1 Fraxinus ornus | reverse complement strand
TGTTTGTGACCAATAAGTTGGTCGGTTTGTGACCAATGAATTCGATAAACTGTGACGAGTACAAGTTGTGTGACCTAAAAATTACTAATTTGTGACCTAAAAACTATTAGTTTGTGACCAATAAATTGATGTTTGTGACATAAAATAAGTAACGTAACTTTTAAATGTTGTGATTGTGACCGTTGAACAAATTATGACTTTTAAATTTTTAAGATGTGATCGATAAACAAATTGTGACCTACGAAAACTTTGAATTGTGACCCAAAAAGTGGCTGAACGGTCATCGGAATATTCGTCGGAATCAGAGCAGTTGCCGGAACGATCGCCGAACAAGAGTGGTGATCGGAAAGTCGATTGGGGTGGTGGAGATGAGGTGGGGTAATTATATTAAATTAGAAATAAATATTTAATAATAAATTGACGTAATAATTCATTAATTATTAATTAAAAATTTTAAAAACCTGATTTGTGAATTTTCAAACTTGTTTTTGTATTTTTGAAAAGGTGTAAAGTAAATACCTTAGAAATGTATTGTTCCCTTTTATTAATGTTATTTAACCGCAATTGTCACTCTCATTTAAAGGTAATTCTTTCCCTTTTTTATTGCAACAATTTTTAAAGTTTTGACTTATTAATTTTTGTGGGTATAAATGGAGATAGAAACGAGGATGTGACAAAAAAGAAAAAGAGAAAGAATAGAATGGTACATTTATCACGTTCACTCCAACTCGACAAGGTTGAGTAGAGGATCAAATTGGTCGAATCGTAATTTCTTAATTGATAAAATGACGTAATTTCCTATGAGCGATGCAATGTCAAGCTTGACAATCCCTCATCTTAAAATAGGTAAGTAGACCTTAAAGTCTTTATTATTGTAAAAGAATTTTGATGTACATTATTTTTGGAAAACAAAATTGAAATAAATAAATAAATAAATCATAAACCAATTAGAAATCACAAAGGGTATAATCGTCAATTCATATCCTCAACCAGCATATACCTCTGGAGTTCGGGGACATTAATGCATTCCGCCTGCCTGTAATTAAAGAATATCCCCCACAACAGACAGTCATCGCCATCGCCAGCCGAAAAAGCATTTTTCCTTCAAAAATATTTTAATATTACAGAAAAAAATAAAAATGCCGTAATGAATCCAAATTCTTAAATAATCTTAAAACCCCCAAATCTTCAACATCTCTTCCTTTGACCACCGTACCATTTTACACATCACCGCCTTTTTGCCGTTGCTGCTGTGCTGCCACAGAAGCTCTAGATAGAGAGACAGATATAGGGATACCCAAAAAAGTAGAGATCTTTCTCTTTCTTTCCCTCTCTTTTTTGCTCTATAATTCACATCTCACATTTATAGAAGAGTATAAAGCATTCGCTTTTATACCAATAGACACCTGTCTATATATACGGTGAGAGAGATAGAGGAATAGTTATATAGAGAGAGTGAGAGTTATCTTTTAGTTTCGCCTGGTATTGCCTTCTCCTTTCTTCTTCTTCGATAACTGATAGCACTCCATTTTCTCTCTCTATATGTATATCTGTGTCTGATCTGGCGGTTGATATTGTTTCATCTTCTAATCTCGTGGCCGGGGATCGCTTGTCAGCCTTTCTCTACGTAAGTTGTAACAAAACAAATTCCAAACACTTCGCCTTTTGAAACCCACATCGCTCTTTTTACTCTCTCTCCAAATCATTTATTTTAATATCCTGTCTTTATTTGTGCTAAGACGAAGATAAATATACGTTATAATCTATATGTCAATGTAAAAGTTATATATGGATTGGTTAAATGTATATGCATATGTAAAAGTGTATATATATGTATTGTTATAAATTACATAATCGTAGTTTATAGTTCTCTCACTCCTTACAAAGACTTTTATTGGGTTTGCGTTTTTTTCCCCTTATTCTGGGAATCTGCGATTTTTTGCATGAAGTGCACGTTATTTGATGAGTTTTGAATTCTGGGTCAGCGTAATTTTCACAAATTCATCGACTTTTCAATTGGAAAAGGACTTTCAAGTTCTAGGGGATGTTTTGTTTGCATGCTAAGAAATGTTTTTTCCTGATTTTTCTGGGTTTTTATTAATTTAGTGGCTGATAGTGACCTCAACTTTATTATTGCAGTTGGATTTTTTTTTTTTTTAAATTCTTGCCAGGTATTTTTTACTGATTTTTGAAACGTTGGGGGTACTGTTTCTACAGTGTTCACTGTTGGGCATTAATGAAAGGCTAACTAGGGTTTATGGAGGAATTATTCTAAGTGTACAGAATTTTATGAAGCTGCAAGTGTTGGAAATGCTTTGTCGCACCATCATTATTCTATGCGACTTTCTTGAAATTTGAAAAAAGAAAAAAAGAAAGAAAGAAAAATTAATCAAATCTAGAAACTTTTCTCCTTTTCAGCCACACTGTTACTAGTTACTACTGATTTTCTTCAAGTATGTTCCACATCTTTTGATAAGGGGATTATTTGTATTTGGGTTGAATCTTTTTATGTTTGTTGTGTGATTCTTTTTCTCGTCCTTAACTATGAGGTAGTATCAACTAACGATGGGATCAGAAACAATTAGAACTCTCCAAAGTTAAAGAGTAGAGTAATTTTGTTGTGTGGATTTGTTGCATAGGATTACCCAGCAAAAGTTGAGAAATGTGACTATGAGTTTCGTCCTTGGCTACATGATGTATCAATACTGGTTAACTTGTTTGAGTACCTTTGTGTTACACCATAACTTATTCTTAATGGGTTATATATTTTTACCATATAGTATCTGAGAAGATGTTGGGTTGTGGTTATGGTCTTTACAGATGACTAGATTCTACACTTATTTTTGCCTTTTTCCTTAGACTGTAGATTTAGGTACCATGAAATTATTGTTATTTGGACTTGAAGGTCATAGTGACAAATTCTTTTGGGGCCTTACAATGTGATATGCTCGTTATGCTACTTAGCCTACTGACCTTTACTTTGGCTGTCTCTTTGGATAATGCTTTACTGCTTTACATGGGGAGAGAGTTTGTGTTGTGCTATTTAACACAGTGTTATTTAGCGAAAGTATCTTCTTAATTTTGGTTGGTCACCATGGATAATCTCTTTACTGCATTTTTTATCCGGGGTATAAAGCATTGCTTTCCTGCCGCTAACATTTTGCCTGCCTTTTAGTGATGTAGCCTAATAATAATGGCATATCCATTGACTTAGTTTCTTGTTACTGATTGTTTTTCCTTCTTACTGGAAAGCATATGTTTTGTTGCTTCGCTTTTCTTTATGATACCATATTACAATCCTTAAAAGTCTCATTTGTTTCGTCTCTTGATCTGCAGTGAGGAAGCTGAATCTCTTAAGACTATGGAACGTAATGCTCACAGGAGAGCGAGATGGAAGGATACTGTCAATCACCAAAATGGTGATGTGAACACATCAGACGTCGAAGATGAACTTGATCCCTGGACTGCGTGGGCATATAAGCCTCGTACAATTACATTATTACTTATTGGTGCATGTTTTCTGATGTAAGTTGTTTAGTCTCTGAGCATCTTGTCTTTGTATTGCATTTCAACTAATTATTTATGACCTTTCACTAAAGGATCGATTACTATTCTGCCCTATACTGTAAAGAATTTTCTTGTAATTTTTATTAACTTTAGTTGATTACATTTTTTCATTCTCTCTACATTTAAGTATTCATTTCATTTTGAAAATAAAAAACGACATGAGGCCTCACTGAAACATGTGGCATCAGTATTGAAACGTTTAGCCTCATTTACTAATCTTCTGTATCCTGAAATTCTTCGTAGATGGGCAAGTGGAGCACTCGATCCTGAACGCAGTTCAACTGGTGATCTGGTTACTTCTGTGAAAAGGTGCACACTTGCTTATTAATGTGTTATGCCTTCTTTTAATGTATTTAATTTAATTTCCAAAAAAAATCTAATGACTTATTTATTGCATCTGATAGAGGTATATGGGCAATGATTGCCATGTTTCTTGCTTACTGCTTGTTGCAAGCTCCTTCTACGTAAGTTATTTTCTTTCTTACCGTCTCTCTCTACAAGTGATTATTTTTTGGCCTTGGAGGCACCTTTTTTTATGCTATCGCTGCTAAGTTCTGTAATTTTTGATTATTGGTTTGAGATAATGAGTTCTTATGTTTTTAAATCTTGAAGCATACATTCTCTAAGCTTATCTCATTGCAGAACTCAATAGAACAAGGCCTTGTACCAAACTTATCCATGGCTGTCCAGCTAATCATCCAATGTCAAGATTCAGCATTTGAATATATACAATTTTCCTTCTATACTTAGCTATAAGATTGTTAGTAGCTGTTTTCATAAATTTATCCTTCACACACTCAAAGTGAGAACACAAAGGATAGGTTTTGAAGCGAGTATTTGTAATTCATATACTCATTCAAACCAAATATGGACATGGTTCAGAATTCATTCTATGCGAGGTTCATAACTTAATGTGATATGGGGACAGAAAATGAATGCTGGGATGTTATTGTCTTGAGGGTTCTTTACCGGCTGAGCGTTAGTCGATGTCCGTGGTTTGAGAGATGTATCCATGATTTACTTTTTGCTCCTTATTGTTGTAACTGAGTATCCCTTTCTGTGCGTATATGGTCTTTTTTTCTATCATTGTTGCCAGTTCTTCGCTTTTGTTTTTATTCACTTGTTGTTACTCTAAAATGGAGTAGCTGTCCCAACTTTTTTCCTTCTAACGTTGCTCGGAAGATGAAATTTTTTTAAAGTTGCCACCATTTAAGCCCAAATAGATTTAGATATTTAGCAGCTTCAAATATATTAGTTGTGGTTAATGCTAGTATAATGTGGGGAACACATTACAACATGTAACTTTGTCTCTCTTCATGAGGGAGCAAGAATGAGGATGAAGTGAGATTAATGAAACTTTTCATTACAACTTTGTTTCATGCTTGAAGCTCCCTATTGACCAGCTTAGCTGTTTATCCTCCTGTTTGAGCCCCATTTTTGGGGGAAAATGTATTTTAGAATAGTGATTTTTTTGGAGAATGTGTGGTTAAAAAATAAGGAAAAGATTTGGGTTACGTGTAAAATTATTTTATGGGAGAATGTATGGTTGAAAATGAGTTTTTGGAAAAATGGATGCCAAACATAGGCTATGTATTTTCATTTATCTTTACCTAAGGCTTTACTCATTTATTTGTGTACAGGGTACTTATCAGGCCACATCCTGCAATTTGGCGCCTGGTTCATGGATTGGCTGTTATTTACCTTGTTGCATTGACATTTTTGCTATTTCAGGTCAGTTTTTTTTTTCAACACGCTCTTATTTTTTATTTTTTTATTTCTTCCAAGATGCATATATTGAGTTTTTGTTTTTTTCCTGTGGATTGGAGTGGTGTCAATTGATGGTACAATTTCCCTTTTTCTTCCTTGTTAAATGAAAAAAATTATAGAAGTTATTTTTAGAAATTGAAGTCATAGATTTAGCATACTGAGTTTCTCGTTGGTTAGTGTTATTATGCAGAGGCTTCCAGTCTTTGTTGATTGTTGTTATATGAAATTATTGAGTTGTGTATAGTAGAAAGATCTTCCGAAACTTTAGTGGGATAATTGAGAGATTTTTGAGTGATCACTGCTCTGTTTATGATATGAAGTCGGTACCATATTATAGTTGATGCTGATCATTCCTCTTTTTTCCTTCATATGGTTTTGTGTGTGTATATATATATATATATTCTAAGGAACTGATTTTTGGATAATCTTCTGAGTCAGTTCTTTTATGAATTTTACTTCATGATAAAACATAACTGTTTATTGGTTAATTGCCATGACCAGTAGATGCTGATTACGTTTTTGATATTCCCTTATATTTCCAGAAGCGTGATCACGCTCAGCAATTCATGAAATACCTTCATCCTGATCTTGGCATTGGTAAGAAATTTGGACATTCTGCTCGTTCAACCAACATGGATTTCACATTTGAGTGGTGCCAATGCACAATGTTTGTCCTAAGACAATTATCACTTGTTTTAGATAATTGGTGGTCATAACTGTGTATTTTTGTGATGCAGAGCTTCCTGAAAGATCATATGGTGCTGATTGCCGAATTTATGTACCTGAAAATCCTACAAGCAGGTTTAAGAATGTTTATGTATGATTTCTACTTTCATAAACCTTTTCCTTGTTATTTTTATTATTTCTGCAAGTCTTTCATGTTCCGTGTTATATGTTCTTATTAACTGTGTTAATGGAGCTGAATTCCTCTATGATTATTCTAATTTTGCAGGATACACTTTTCGATGAGTTTGTTCTTGCTCATATTCTTGGTTGGTGGGGAAAAGCTATAATGATACGTAATCAGCCTCTCTTATGGGTACTGTCAATTGGATTTGAGTTGATGGAGGTCTGTCTTTATTAAGTTCCTTGTCCTTGTCTGTGTTTGGCTTAAGCTAATGCTAAAGATAGACATCTTTCACACATTAGTAATTTTTATACCCATGTTTTCAGCTAACCTTTCGTCACATGTTACCTAACTTCAATGAATGCTGGTGGGATAGCATTGTCCTCGATATATTAATCTGCAATTGGTTCGGTGAGCATTTCGACCCTTTTCTTCTTTTTACTAAGTATATTATCTTAATATGTGTTGTTGTCATGGACCATAAACTATTACTTCATTCATTTGGTCATTTCCGACGCCGATATTGTAGTCTACAGCTGATTGCTAATAATTGTGAGCCCACTATCCTGAATTTGTGTTACCCTTGGCATGGGCTGTTTTATTGTTTGTGTTGTCCTGAATATGTGTCCATTACTGAACCAGAATGATCGAAACTCGTATATCTGCAGCTTGTGTTGAGTTTGGCAGTAATTTTCTATTGCTATTTTGCCAAAATTTTAGAACTATGCTATTTCTGGGTGTTCCATTATGAGATAGAAACCATCTTTGTTTGGAAGAGAATGACATCTAACATTACTTATTTACTATATCTAAGGCAATGCTAAGGTGATGCTTGCCTTTAAATAAAGTTAGTACTTGTATGCCTCTCTATGTGATGAGTAAGATATAAGCAAACTTTAGAGGAATATTTGAACTGGGATCCAGTAGGCTGTGTTGTCCATTTACTTTGAAGGTTTTGCATTCCTTTTCATTTTATTTCACCAGTTAATGCACGATAATAATTCTTCAGCCTTTTCCTTCCGGAAAGGTGAGAATAGTTTTTCTGCCGTATCGATTCTGCTACAAATGTCAAAATATGACTAGCTGGCAGAAAGAAGCCGCAGAAATGGCTGGGCATCTTTTTAACACAGCCCGCACTGTTGAAGTCCTATCTCTGTTTTGTTGCATCCTTCAGATTATTTTATTGTGATAGAAGCATTATTGTAAAATTCCTTTTGTTATCCAGTTCCCAATAGTCCAACATGATCTGGATGCCTTAATTTGGGGAAGAATGATTTTATCTACATATAAAAAGAAGCTCAACCACAAGGGATAGGGGGATAAGCAAGAGGCTTACTAGGACCGAATTGAGAACGATCAAGAGGGCACGAACCCATGGTCAGTGTATGAATCAATACTTTATTCGGGGAGCATGACCTTTCCAGGAAGGTGTAGGTCTCACACCAAGATAAGGGAAGGGCATTTCTCAGGAAGAAGTTTTTTGACTGACTGACCGAAAGTCACGATGCCCAAAAGATTAATGCTCTTTTACCATTAATAAACTTGTCATTTAAGAGATGTCCAATGTCTTGCATCTCTAAATACCTTCTGTTGGATGTCATCAAACATTCTGATTTTTGTTGACGAAATCATTCTGTCCACTTCTGTTGGAAACCACTGGTTAACCTGATACGGTTTTCGGTTCTCTCATTGGTTGGCACAGAAATTAGATAAAGAAAGTTTACGCAATAACTCCACTGCCTTACACCATATGCTTTCAGTGATTTTCTTGGTCAAATACCTTCTTTTATTGTTTGCGGTTGTGGTGGATTTGTTGTTCATTGTATATTAACAGTGAGATTGTAAACAATAAATCTCAGAGAACACTTGCTGATCAAGAATACAAGTATGAAAAATCAAATGAAGAACCATTAAGATTTCAAATTAGAATACAGTTCGAACGTCACTTTGTGTAGATAAGTAAGATAGAAGGAACATATTAAACACTTATTTGGTAATTAGATTATAATTGATTTAAATTATAAATAAATAGAAATGAGTGGTAGATAAATGGGTAATACTCGTGGTTCATACGAAAGCTGTGGATAAAGATGTAGATTTGAGTGAGTATGTTCATAAATTAAATAGGTCCAAACGAAGGCGAAGTTGGAAATCATGTTTTTTTAAAAAGAAAAAAAAGCATTCTTCTGATGTTCAAACCATACCAAGTTCACCCTTAATCCTTATGTCATCTTATCATTACCATTTTTTATTTTTTATTTTTGGTCTCCATCTTAACAAAACATAATTCATGACCTGTCTCAAGCATCTTAAATATAAGATACTTGGCCAAAGTAAACCTTAATAATGCGAATGTGGAATACAAATTAGTGAAAACCTTTGTGTATGTGTCCTGATTTCAATTAAAATCTGTATTATTATTATTTCATACTGCATAATATAAAGTATTCTACAACTCGGGAACGAAATTGGTTCTGGTATTTAGAATTCCCAGAGTTTGAGCGCCCACTTCTCACTACCCAATAACACCTCCTTTTATTATCCTGAATCCTATCGATTCTTTCCCACCGGAACTCTTCGACAACACGGAGAAACCAAAAGTTCCCCAACCTCTCTATTCATCCAAGGGATGGGCAGAGGCCTTTGGTTCCCCTCGTCCAAGAGTTCGGGTCTCCCACTAACGATTATCTTACATAGTGTAAATTCACCTAAATGAAGTGTCAAGATCTTTGTTCAAATCTTTTGGTCGAGTAGAACCTTTAAGTTGATTGCTTTAAGTAACTTAAAATAATATGGTAGTGCAGGTGTCTTTCCTTGTCTGAAAATTTCAGGCTTTGCTCGTTCTTTCTTGTTTTTTGTGCTCAAGAGCCATGTGGATGTAGTAGGTAGTAGTTACTTGTCCAACATCAATGATCATGAAAAAATTGTGGAGTAAATTAAAAGTGGACAAAAACAAATTAAGTTCCACTTTGCCTTGGTAGATCAATTTTGATGTCACTTTTTTTCCCACAAGACGCTGTATTAGGTAGTTTCCACCAAATGCGATCAAAAGGTTACTTGAAAGTTTACCCCACCATCATTGGTGTTACACCAATGTATATCATATATTTATGAAGAATCATGGATGCACTATGTTGGACGCTAATTTGTAATCGGAAGAACAGATTTATGATTTGCCATAAGAACTTACTTTCCAGGTGTTCAAATAGAGTATAACTTGTTTTCTTGTTTCTCTTTAGGTATTTGGGCAGGAATGCGTACTGTTCGGTACTTTGATGGTAAAACTTATGAGTGGGTTGGTATCAGCAGGCAGCCAAACATCCTAAGCAAGGTATGTTTATGTGCAGCATTTTTTCCTGTTCTTTAATTTATTGGCTACGTGAAATAGTGTTTTCAGTCTTGGGTTTTAGATTACAAACGAGCTATAGCTTATATATAAGATGAATGGTCTGTACAGACTAGGCACTTACTGCATCTTTTTCCCTTTTCAGGTCAAAAGAACACTGGGACAATTTACACCTGCACGTTGGGACAAAGATGAATGGCACCCTCTTCTTGGTCCATTGCGATTTATTCAAGTTCTCAACCTTTGTATTGTTTTCTTGACTGTGGAACTTAATACGTTCTTCCTGAAGTTTTGTCTTTGGATTCCTCCTCGAAATCCCATCATAGTATATAGGTTAATTTTGTGGTGGCTTATTGCAATACCAACCATTCGCGAATACAATTCTTACCTACAAGACAGGTATCTTGCGTTTTGATACTCCATATGTTATGCAAGATTTTAATATTCCCATGAGACGATCTTCTCATGTTCTCTCGTTTTTGCTTGATTCCTGCTTTCAATTTTCAGAAAACCAGTGAAAAAGGTGGGAGCTTTTTGTTGGCTTTCGCTTGCTATCTGCATTGTGGAACTCCTCATTTGTATCAAGTTTGGACATGGTGTGTTTTCTTGCTTTCTTCATAGGACATTCAAATATTTATATATCAATGTTTAGAAATTATTAAATGTATTCTTCTTCGCCTTATTTAATCGTGTTTCAGGATTGTTTCCTAATTCCATGCCCAAGTGGTTGGTGATTTTCTGGACATCTGTTGGGATTGGACTCGTGATATTCTTGGCTACATGGTCATGGCAATTGCACAGATCAATGCGAAGAAAGCGCCAATAAGTTCATATTTCTACCTTTGCTATTCTTTCGATTCCTCCTTATTTTCTGGGTACCAAACCTTCTTGTAAATACCCACCAAAGTTTTTAACTGTAAATGTTTGCTCTTTTAGGTTAGATGTTAGAAATTGATTCATGTAGAGAAATTTCCAATTTTTTTTTCTTGTTAGACGCGATATAGATGCAATTTTGATGCAATTTTTTTGGAGCATGGCTTGTTGAAAGCATTATAATCAGTTGCTTCTTACGTGCAAATCTTTTTTTCTGCTTAGATGTTTGAAGTCATGCTTTAATCATTTATGATTATGATGATCGTTAAAAACAAGTCCACATATAATAGATGTTTTCGAGGATGTGGTCTTGCTTTTGCAAGGCGTTCAAAAAGAAAACAACTCCATGGTAGATGTGATGGCGATCTTATTTGCATTGTTTTAATGGTGACATACATGGGAATTTTGACTCGTATATATCCAAAATTTAGCATCGTCAACTTGAGTTTTTCCTAAATTTCATCGGACCTGTTTTGTCATTTGTCCATGCCAGTTGAAATTTATTGCCTTTTTAATCATAAGCAGTATCAATTTCAATATATAATGATGATGAGAAACGGTTTTATTTGCCTTGTTCCAAAAATCGCCATAAAATCCATGATTTTTGGCAATGCTGCAATTTTTACTTCCAATGAACTTGAATTTCAGCATGGTTCCGTTTATTTGTACACATTCTGCTTTCCTCCTAGTCGATCTGAGGACACCAAATAATATTTTTCTGAGTTTTAATCCTGGATAGGCTTGGCGTTCGGACTTCTTTTTTACTTGAATTTTTTTGAAGTTACTAGGGAGAGAATGGGGGTGGAAATGTGTTTCTTTTTCCATTCAGTTTTTTCTCTCACAATTTCTCCATTTTTTGAGTCCGCTTTTAGCTGAATGAGAGTGTAGCTAAATGGTCACTGATTTAAGGGTCCCAGTAATCCATTTCCCTCGAGAATCCCTGATGAAAATGAATATCTATTCAAACAATTATAATTATTTTGTTGAATTATCAGTTCAACTTGTTGAGGCTGACAATGGGATTGACCTACATCTGAACTCCCACACTCTCTTCTGTATTCCAATATAATGTTAAGACAGCTGGTGATTCCCCAAAAATTCATCAGGAATTGCCTGAAAAAATCAATGAAAAATCAAGATTTAGTTAGCCTAGTTCGTTATTCAACCAAGTGAAGGTGACAAGACAATGTTTTCTTGTGTGAACCTCGACCATCCATCAAACATGTTTGACATTGTTTACATGATGGTTCATGTCCAAATCACTTTTCTTTGGCTGCAAATGACAAGGATGCAATATATCAGTAAAATTATTCGTTATAATGAGGACAAGTCAAATTTATTGCTATGAATTTCACCTTCAAGTCTGAGTTCACATAACGCTCTTTATCATCCAACTCATCTATTTTTTCAGGGCTTTCTTCCTTGATTGCTTGTTTCTCAATGAACCATGGTGAAATTTTAGCTCTTACCTCGTCTGGCATTTTTGACAGGCGCCGAGTTTGCTAGTTCATCATCACCCACGTACTGTTCCAGAATCAAATCCTTGGTTAAAAATGAGAACTAATAGCATATTTGTTTAAGGAGGTCTGGACATTTAACTTCTATTTTTATTCAATTTTTCGTGTCTATTGTGTCCAACCTATCCAATATAGCATATACCAAACATATCATAATGATGTTAACGGTTCATTAGGGCCTCGAAATGAACCTGGATGTGCGTGCAAAAACGACACCTGTGGCTTTACTTTGGAGTAGCCATTCTCTCCTCATTCCCTTTTTCCCTGATGCTCCAAGCCATGCGTCTTTCTCCATTACTTCACCCCTATTGACAGAAACATTTTTATGAAAATGTCTGAATTTAATAATTTTTACGTTAAAAAAAAGAACGTCCAGTTCGTTTTCTATTCAATACCAGATTGGATAATGATCCACTTGAACTTGCATTCTTGAAACAACCCAAATGAGATTATTACTCATCACTCCATGAGTGGCTCCAAATCCATCACCAAGAAGCCCTGACATCCATACATGATTTAATGCTGTTTCCTGCACATTTTTACAAATAAAATGCCTTAAAACTTCTGCATGGAATATAATAAGGAATTCCTGAAAACTCGAAAACAGGAAATTCGTCACCTGAAGCAGGTTGAGAATACTCTCAATTGTTGCAGTTTTATCAGCTCCAACTTCATAAGACCTTATGACAACAGTTTGCCTGTATCGGACTCCCTCGAAAAACAACTCCTTGGCAAAATGGATAGACTAGCTGCTTTTTTCGTGGGAATATTTTGTCGAAACTTCTCTTTGATAACATATACATTTGCCTCAGAATCAACAGAAGTAAAAGCGAATCCATTTTGGCTTTAACAAATCCACGTTCAAAGGCGAAAAACTTAGTCCCGTTGATTTTCACACCGTTAAGCTTCTGTTTGTTCTTCTCCCAGCCTTTTTTGTTGGTCGAGCACCGCGTATAGAAAGCCAGGTGGAAGGATACACAGGTCATTCTCAGTGAAGTGTGTAAAAACTTGAAATTTTCTTAGGTTAATCAGATGATTTTATAGCGATTTAGTGGCGGAGAGGACTAAAATAAGCAAGATTTTAAAGGAGCTAAAAAAAAATGGAACTTTGTTCTAAATTTTGACATTCTAAGGGAGTTCGATGTTTGTAGTCTGTAGATTGATGATTTCCAAGAGTGGACGTGGGCTGTGGGATCCTGCTTGGCAGCAATCGACAATTTGAAAATTACAAAAACATTAATATCAGAAGCCTCTTTTTTCCCCTGTAGATCAGGCTTGGCATTGTTGACATGTTTTGTCTGAATTGTAAAGTTTGAGGTTTTGCACGAGTTGGGGTTTTCACTAAAATTTCAACATAATTCATTGAATTCATCTGTTTCCCATCTGCTCTCTCTTCATTTCCTTCACCCCTACAAATTACATGCAAGCAAAAATAATTCTCTTAAACTGTCCTTGACATTGACCACCAAGTGACAACCAAGGTTACAATTATTCTCCATCTACCTCGCAAGCAAATAATAACTTAATTTTTCATATAAATTGGGGGCAATACCGATCCAACTTTCAAGCATCAAGATAGGTTTCAGGCGTGGATGAAACATACTCCCGTTCTTTAAAATCTGCAAGCAAGTGGTTTGTTGACCCCAAAAAATGAATCA
>CAIGRF010397274.1:33188-43434 GCA_903798235.1 Fraxinus ornus | reverse complement strand
ATGTTATTCAAATTGATGAGGCCGGATTGAGAGAGGGGTTGCCTCTTAGGAAGGCCGAGCATGCTTTCTACTTGGACTGGGCGGTTCACTCTTTCAGAATTACCAACGTTGGGGTGCAGGACACCACCCAGGTGATTTCCTTGTGTCCTTTCTCTTGCATTACCTATGATTCGAACTTTTTGTGTCTTTAATTAGGTTATTAATGAGATCATCTTTTGTGACCAACAGATCCACACCCACATGTGCTACTCAAACTTTAATGATATCCACTCTATCATCCACATGGATGTTGATGTCATCACCATTGAGAACTCTCGTTCTGATGAGAAGTTCCTTTCAGTCTTTCGTGAGGGACAGAAGTTATACGATATCCGCTCCCCAAGAATTCCATCAACGGAAGAAATTGCCGATGTAATTAACAAGATGCTTGCTGTGCTCGAAACCATCATCTTGTGGGTCAATCCCAACTATGGTCTTAAGACTCGCAAGTACGCTGTAACGCCAGCACTCCAAAACATGGAGGCTGCTGCTAATCTCCTCCGCACTGAGCTTGCCAGTGCCAAATGACTCGTTTATGGTTGAGCTGCAGTTTGAAATCTTGCCCCATTTATTGTTTTCTTATATTACAAGGAAATAATTCTAATGTTTCAATAATTGTGGTTCGTGATAAAGTTAATTTCGGGGTTCATTGTCATCGATTTGTTTGATGTGCTCCTAGCTCTGATTAATGTACCTCAATGAATGAAAGTTGAAATTCTTCAGATTGTGCTTATTTAGTAGTGTTTTACGAGTTTATAAGAGAGCATTTGGTAGCCATATTTTGCTCATTATTTGAAAAAATAGTCTTTGCAAAGTGGAAGTTCAAAAAAGGGGGGTAAGTGGGGTCCATAAACGGGAACATTTCAACATTTCTTCTAAAAATGAAGTGAAAAGTGGCAAACAAATAACTTTATAAAATAATATTACACACAAATAACACCCATTAATTTCTGATTCTGATTCTCATTTTTTATTTCAACCACACATTCTCCTTATAAAATAATATTACACACAAATTTAAAACTTTTCATCACTTTTTCACCACACATTCTTACATCAATCACTATTCCAAAAATTCTTTTCTACTCAAAATGGGTTTCAGACAGGGGATTAATNTCTCCTTATAAAATAATATTACACACAAATTTAAAACTTTTCATCACTTTTTCACCACACATTCTTACATCAATCACTATACCTAAAATTCTTTTCTACTCAAAATGGGGTTCAGACAGGGGATTATTCTGCTTACAAGCTTGTAAACTTTGCCAAACATGAGTTGATGTGATTTTGGGCTCGCCATTCTGAAAACTTGGACATCATTGGACCTGGATCTTCGTGGGCCACGATTTCTTTCAGTAATAGACCATAAATCAAGAGAGTTTCAATAAAATCTTTTAAAATAGAGACTTCTTCAATAACTTATGAATTTATAAAAATTTAATTAACAAAATGATTTCAAAATATTTGGATGAATTTCAAGCTTAAAAACATACATAATAAACTCTTTTAAAAATTTCATCATTTTCAAAGGAATTCTTATGAATTTCAAATTCACAAAATTCATTTAAAACTTATAATCTTTTAAAAATTCATTAAAATTTTAGTTGAGGACACTTTCGTATATTATCCATCATTGTGCAATATTCTAATAAATCAATGTTGATCACAACAATCTTGATAAAAATATTTATCTAAAAATCATACTATTTTTGCCTTCAACATATTTATAGAATTTGATCAGAAAACATGTGGTTATTAAGTTTTCGGTCCATAAAGATTATTTTTAACTCATTTTTTCGAACTCACTTTTAACCAAGCATTTTTTCAATAAAATAATTTTATAAACGGACCCATAACTTTTTAAACGTACAATCTCCAAAGAAAATAATCTTTTACAAAATCTTTTATCAGAAAATTTATATCAAACGGGTCCTGAAGAGTATTTCCGACTGACTCAGAGTGTCGTAACAATTTTTATACACTTCAACATAACATTACTCTCTATTTTGACTATTTTTTTTTTTTAATAAACATGCATTGTTTTCTTATCTTTTATTTAGCAAAAAATTTAATCTAAATCTTTATAAAATCAAAGTGAATAATTTATTTTAATTACATATTTAATGTGATTCACAATTTTTTAACCATATATTTCATTAAATTTTATGTTAAATTTTTTATTTCAAGACTTAATATATTTTTTATAAATATTAATGGTCAGAGATTAGATTTAAAATTCAGTAGTTAGATTCTTCAAACGTGCACCGTGCACCGTGCACGTGCAGCTTACTGTACTTGAATAGGTTCAAATAAATTCATTTCCTAACCTAAAAGTCATTCTGTGTTCAAAACCTAAAAGTCACTCTGTGTTCAAAATAAATTCATTTCCTAACCTAAAAGTCACCTAAATTCTTCCGTTCAATCCTTGTTTCTCTGTTGGAGTGAAAATGTACAAATGCAAACTGCAAGAATTGTGCCAGAAGAGGGGTTGGAGTTTGCCGGAGTATACGACGGTAAGAGATGGCCCACCCCATATCCCTCGATTCAAAGGTGTTGTGAACGTTAATGGGCAACCTTTCGAGACTCCAAATCAGTGTAAGTCTTGCAAGGAGGCTCAAAATCTGGTGGCACAAATTGCTTACCACCACTTTTTTGCTCAACCGTCTGTGGCTGGCCAACACGACTACCTGCAGCCCTCCTCTTCTAGCTTTGCCGCTCATTCTGAGGCTGGTGTTCCGATTCCGCCATGGGAGAAACCTTCAATAGCTGCTACAGTTTCTGGGGTTGTGCAAAGTGCTGCAGTTCCCGTTTCGGAAACTCCTCCGGTAGCAGCAGCTCCAATTCTCCAGATTTCAGTTCCTGAACTTCCGCCGGATTTTGTAATTCCGCCACCACCCATGCCACCTGCTAGTAAGTCTTGTCCGTTTAGTTTAATGTTATATAATTTATGCCTATGCATTGTTTGCGTGGGGATATGGAATTTGATGAATCAGATTTCTTCAAGTTTTTTTTTCTNTTTGTGTTCTGATTGATGAGGCCCTGTTTGGTTTATAGATTTGATAAAAGTCCATGAAATGAGTGGTTGAAAAGTAAGATCCTTCAAATTTATGGTTAAAATTAATTGTTGACATGAAATATGTGCGAAATATGTTGTGTTGTACTTAGTGGGTCGATTGTTGTACATTTCTATGTAGTGTGTGTTGGTCTGGTGTAGGTGGTTCAGGTATGTGCAAGTTTGTAAATCTGTACATGCATACTTGCATAAGAAGTGTGTTTCACTCCTATTTTGTGTTGGTATGGACTTGCTTTGGCATCTTAATTAGACAACAAATATTAATTTGCTTGACTGGCCTACAATAGTGGAGCTTGGATCAAGTGCTTTTAGGACAGCATTAATTATGGATGCTTACAAATACAATTATGTTTAGGTCTCGTATTGATTGTCCTCAAACTCTATCCAGTTTTCTCCAATGGATTTTCTACAACAACAAACTCAATTAAGGTGTTGGGCATGCCCAACAGTTGCCCTTCTAGTGGGGAAATAGATTGAAAGAGTAATTGAACATGACTCTTTAATGATCCTTTTGAAATCCTGCATTGACTTTGGATTGATGGTGTAGATCATTTTGATCCTGAGTAATTTGGGTTGTAGATGATCTTGGTGAACACCTGGATTAGCCATAGCATGAAGATTGAGATATTTTAATATTTTAATCTTAAAGTATCTTGGTTTGCTGTTGGTTCAAACCTAGTTTGAAGTTGGAGTTCGTATTGATTAGCTTGCATAATTGGTAATTGCGGTGAAAACTCAGATCAACTATAGTGTGAAGTTGGGGGATCATTTTGATCATGAGTACCCTAGGATGCTGATGATCTTGTTGAAAACTTGGATCAGTCCTAGTGTTATGTTGGACATCATTTTGATCCAAAGTATGCTGAACCGTTGATGATCCTGGTGAATATTGATATTGGTATTAGCTTTTCACCTAGTAGCCGAATTGTTTGTCTCTTGTTGAAAAACTGAATAGATCTTAGCATGAAAGTTGGGTAGTTTTGCTAATTGTTTTAAACAGTAGCCGATGTTTACCCTTTGGGGCTCACCTCATGTAAGGCTTATGTCATGCGCATGCCTCGAGTGCCATTTGCTAGGTTTGTGCCTCGACTTACTTAGGTACAGGCCTCGAGGTATAAGCCTCTCCCTCATTTGTCTTTTGTTTTGGTATCTTTTATTATTGGCAACAGTTTTGAGTTGGATTTTTTATAGCCTAGAACATTTTAAGGTGTTTAATAGGCTATTTTTAACATAACCCAACCCTAAAAACTTTAAAACAATGGCAAAAGTGATCAGAAAGCAAGTGTACCAACTTCCTACAACTAAGTTATAAACTCTGTCCCAAGTGATTATTACAGGATTTTCTACTTCTAATAGTCAGTAGTGCAATTTTGTTACCTGGTTACTATTTGATCTATCTTATTTTTGTTGGCAAGTTAGACTTTTAATTTTGGTAAATTGTTTAATTGTGGGTTTTCAAGATGGTTTATAGTTTATCATGAGCATATTTTTGTAGTTTTATATTTTTTGGAATTCTTTATTGGTCTGTGTGGAGGTTTACACCTCAAAACACCTAGAGGTTACTTATGCCATGGTCCTTCTTTGAGCATTTATAAACATTTGTCAGTATCTATGACCTCTTGAGTATTTGCACTTCGTGCAAGGATTTGTTTCCGGGGCATAATTTTCATATTTTTTAGGTGAATTATCTTAGCGTGATGGAGGGAGATTATGGGACGTGCAGTAGTGCTTACCCATGGCCTCCTTTTCCTCTGCCCTGTTTGCCAACCTTTTCTGTTTAAACTGGATGTGGGATCTTTAGTTATGTCACTCGTTGAAGTTAAATCCTCGATTATTTATCAATTTTTCTATTCTTCCTGGAGAAACATTTGGCACCTGTTTGACAGCCATTAAAACAACTCTTCTTTTCTCAAACTCATATTTAATCACAAATTCTCACAATAAAATATTTTGCATGTAAATTTAAAACATTTTCCTACTTTTTAATCACACATTCTCAAAAAAATCACTCTAAAATTCATTTTCCCCAAAAAAATCATTTTAATGGTTGTCAAACAGAGGCTTAGTGTTACTTCTAAAGATGGTTTTAAAGCTCATCACTTGTCATCATCTATGAACCCTCTTTCCCCACAAATAAAAAGAAATAAAAAAGTGAAAATGGTATATAACTGTTGAATTCAAGTGCTGAGATGTGGGCTTGTTTTTGATAATTCTTAAACTAAATTCTAAAGCAAGTTGTTGAATAGCGTGCTCTGCCCCATATTTTATATTATGGGTGTGAGCATAATTTGATTTTGCTTTAATAGTGTTGCACTCATGTTTGATCACAACTCTAAAAATTAGTTTTTGCTTTTGTTATTATGTTTTTTGGTAGCTATTCATTTATAAGCATCACTCTTTCTATAGGATAAACAATCGATAAATATATATGACATTTCACAATAGGATTTGGAAATTTCATATAATATAGAATATTGAAACGTTTACATTGTTTGTGCAGGATTTCTTACTGCGAAAACTAAGTTGGATGTCCAACCTGCTAACAAAGAGATAATGCAGTTGAACTATGAGGATAATGCTCAGATTTCTATGACTAATGTGGATATCCAACCTACCAACAAAGAGATAATGCAGATGAACTATCAAGATAATGCACAGATTTCTATGGTTAATACAAGTCTGATACTTTCCGATGATAAGATTTCCAAAGGTTAGAAAAATAAATTTTTTCCTTATTTTATTAGGTTGACTTTTTATTTAAATCTCATAACTGTCAAATTTCTGGATTTGCTTAACTAAATGTTTTGTTTTGTGAGCAACAAATGAGTTCTTTTGGTGAAAAAATTATGGTTGACATTTCAATAAGCATTTGACCAATCTCCATGTTAGATGACATGGAAGTGAACAATGTTATGACAAACTAATAAGGTTTGGTGTTCATGTTGGATAATGGAGATGATATGTAAAGTTTAAGAAGCAAGAAACAAGATTGTATAAAGCTCAGGCATGAACAAATGCCAATTTTTTTATAGATACATTTTGATGCCAAAATGAACCAAGAAATGAGAAGGTCCATAACTCATTCTTAATTAAAAAATCTCTGTGTAAATTATTTAAATGATTAAAGCGACAATGGCAAGTCATGCTTAAACAAATATGAACAAGTTGGATATTAAATGGTCACAGAATTGTTACAATTAGGTCTTAGAGAGTAAAAAATGTTGCATAAATGGAGGAAGTGTGTTATATGCCTATTTATAAGAACAAAGGAGATACTCTAGATTGTACAAATTCAGAGGTATTAAACTCATGACTCATGAGCCATGCTATGAAATTGCTAGTGTGATGATTGATAACAAATAAAGGTGTAATTAAAAGGTCTCAAAGAATAAATTTGGCTTTAAGTGGGAAAGATCTACAATGGAAGCCAATTTTGTGCTTAGGAGATTGATGAAGAAGTATAGCAGAATGAAATTGCATATAATTTTTACTGATTGGAAAAATGTTTTATGATAGGGTGTCTAGGGATGGTCCATGGTGGGTGCCACATAGAAGGAATTTGTAATAGATGATTGATGTCTTAAATCTATGCATGATAGAGCAGGTACAAGAGTGAGATATAGTGGTGATTATGCTTTAAGTCCTTATCTCTTCACTTTAGTCATGTGCAATGTTACATTTTGAGAAGAGGTTCTTTGATCTATGTTTTGCTAATAGCATAGTTTGGTTGATGAGACTAGCATGGGTTATATCATAAGCTAGAAGTTTAAAGCAATAATTTGGAATCTAAATGGAAATATTAAAGTATAACCAAGATATAGGACATGCAATGTGATTTTAGTAATTCTCTTCAGCTATAATTTATGTTTCCAACTACTGTAAGTCACAATCTCATAAATGACTATAGTAAACATTGTAACGATTATTATCACCTGCTATTCTTCTTTATGTTACCGTTGTGTTGCACATATATGCTAATCTTCTTTATGTTGCAGATGTGTTGCACATATATAAAAATCGGTTGCAACAATATGCTCAAAAGAGAAGTCTTAGTTTGCCCGTGTATACTTACGAATTCGAAGGCCCTCCTCACGCTTGCCGCTATAAGTCAAGTGTCTCTTTGGATGGAAAAATATATGAAGCACCAGCATTTTTTCCCACAATAAAAGATGCTGAACATGCAGCAGCCAAAGTTGCTTGTCAAGCATTGTCTATTTTTGAGATTCAGGAGGTCAGTATTCAAACCAATTAATTTTGATATAGTTATCATTATTGATTTTTCGTTGTTGCATCACGTTTATGTATTTTAATTACCTTAGGATAAAGGTTTGTACAAAAATCTTCTACAAGCAATGGCCCAGAAAAGAGGTCTCAAGTATCCGATATATGAGACGTCCCCAGCAGGTCCTCCTCACAAGCCTGTATTTGTGTCAAATGTGGTGGTAGGAAGTGACACTTTTCGAGGAGCTGAAGCCAAAACTAAAAAGCAGGCAGAGATGAATGCTGCTGAAGTGGCTTACATTGCTCTTACTAAGAGTAAGAAACTAATTATTTATTGGGTTTGAGTTTGTTCTAGTCTCTCAAAACAACTACTTCAATTATTCCTTTTTTTCTTATGTCTAACAATATGAAAGACTACCTTGCATAAGTGATATGATGAAAAAAGCTTCTGGATTACCCTTCCAGTACTTCACATGCTTTTTGAAAGTTAAACTTTATCTTGTTAAATTGAGTGGAAATTGTTGGATCTAAATTTTCTTGTCATGGAAACCTAGGTAGTGGTTTCTAATCTACAGTTAAGTTCTATGATAGCAAAGATATAGGCATATAGTTCACCAATATATATGTACACACTTTGGAGCTGTGGCCACTCAACAAACTGAATAAAAAAACTTCAATCTTCATTTAAATTCCATGTTAACGAATGTGAACTCAATGTGTAGTTCAGTCGTACATATGCACACTGAAAAAAATTTCTTTTTGGGAGTGTCTGCATTCTTTCAGTAGACTCCTTAAAAGTTTATTGGACTTTCTTGTTTTTACGAAAGTGTCCTGAAAAATATACTTTTACTATCTTCTTTTTCTACAATTTAAGAATTTTCCTTGGTTCCGCAAAGTTTTATATCTGTAATTTTTTTGTTGCATTGAATGTCATTTTGTCTATTTATTCTGGGATGACATTTTTGTGAGGTGGTGGTTCATGCCTTTGGCCCTTAGCATACCTATAGTTTTACCCGCCTTGTCAGTAGGCTATTTAGACATTGAGGATCCCAATATTTATCTTTGTATAAATGCCCGTTTGACATGAATTTTGCTTCCTATAGAAGAGTTTTTGGAGAAAACTATCTTAATTTTTATTTGAAAACTAATTTTTAAAAGCACTTTCTATTCCAGAAGTGCTTTTAGGGGAAGTCACAATGGACCAACTTCTTCTAAAAGTACCGGA
The DNA here is from genome assembly GCA_903798235.1 of Fraxinus ornus. Lineage (NCBI taxonomy): Eukaryota > Viridiplantae > Streptophyta > Magnoliopsida > Lamiales > Oleaceae > Fraxinus > Fraxinus ornus. Next base: position 34,873 of record CAIGRF010397274.1, on the reverse strand, counting down.
AGCACTTTCATAAAATTAGCCAAACGGGACCAAAAACAGCTTTTGGATCTCAAAAACTCAATTTGGCTTTTCAAAAGCCATGACAAACGAGCCCTAAAGTCAATATGCAAAATGTTGATACATATAAACCTGTTGGGAGGGGAGACTAAACAATAAAGGTGATAAGTAAATTAAGTTTTACTCGATATGATATGATGCCTTAGCTAATGTGCTTTACAACTTGGTGTTTTTGGGATATGTTGACATGGATAAAGATGTAAAGTTTTTGTATTCTTGGTTAGTTTAATGATCAGAAATTGATATAGAACATTTCTGTTAATTAAAAGTATTTTCTGTTATAACTTCATGTCTAACTTCCCCCAAAAAAGTTCATGTTGAATATAATGTCCCCTATTATTCACATATTTTTTGCCACCTTTTATGTTAACATGTATTTTATGATTCTTCGCTAAAAAGTTGAAAATCAGGAGTGGAAAAAAAATATTATGTAGATCAGAAGCTTTCCTGAATTAAAACTGTTGAATCAGAAATGCATATTACAACAGTTAAGACATCCTGGTTAACTATTGAATCCTTCTTTCTGTCAATCACTGACCTGGTCTTTCTGAAAACTTATTGCATTTACCTCCTTGTATCTCAAGTCCTGTGTGCAGAAGCTAGTATTAAAATATCTGCTCCAGAGCTTTTATTTCATGTGCAGTCTCCCTCATTCCGTTCTTTTAAATTGTTCTTTATACGTAGAAATGTTACCCATATATAATTTAGCTCATGGCTTAATGTTGATGCATTGGCCTAATAATAAACAGAGCTGATGTTCAAGATTTATGTTTAGATTTCTGTTTATTTTTTTGGGTGTGATCAACAATAAATCTACTGTCTTCTCAGGTTCTCCGGAGAAGGGAGTCTTGGAGGTCTCATCCAGCATGGGATCTACTTCTGCTAATGATTTGAAAGTGAATATGCAGCCTACTACCGTACTCAAAGATGAAAATGATGCTAAAAATGAAGGTATGAAACAAAGCCCTACAACTATTAATATACTCTTCTATATTGCGCTCTTTGTAATGCAAGTGTCAATAGGAATGCAGATCTAGACTGCTCAAGCAAAATGGAAAGCAGAGGCTGTAGTTAATTCATTCTTATTTGCATGCTGCCTCAGTTTTACAGTATAGTGTTTCAGACATAGAAATGTTCTCCATGGATAAATATTTTGCATTTCTCACCAGTGCACGGATATATATGTTCTTGACAAGGCCACAAGGGGCTTGGGTAACCAATTTGCTGAAAAAGGGCGAGAACGAGATTAAGATAAAGTCAGTTTCTAAGATAGACGAGTTTGGGAGGCCGTATGAGCATATAAATAAAACATTATGGGCACGTTTGATACACCGTATAGGATTAGACGGGATAGGATTGGGAGGATAAGATTATGGAGGATAGGATTAAGGTGGATTGTTCTAATGTAGCATTTGTTGCTAGTATTAGAATGACGTACTATTGAAAAATTTAAGAAGTAAAAAAAAAAAAAAAATTATTTATTAGTAGTTTTTTTTAGTTGTACACAATGTTCTAAAAAGCGTAAAGCGTTGCATAGCGTCGAGGTCGAGAATCAAGAATTACAAAATTAAGCGTGTCAATGCGAAGAATAAGTGTCATAATGCATTTCGTATTTTTAATATTATTTT
>CAIGRF010397274.1:5041-18408 GCA_903798235.1 Fraxinus ornus | reverse complement strand
TTTTTTTTTTTTTTTTTTGGCTGTATTTTTTTTTTGGATTTCTTTGTGTTTGCGTGCTTTTTAAGCTACCATTTTAGTTGTTGTAGGTTTCGGCTTGTGTCAGTTTCAATGATTTCTAGGAATTTAATTTAAATGGCATTCTTGATTGCAATTCACACTTGGTATATTACAATGGTTTTTGTCCGCCCGATTTTAACACGGGTATGAACATCGGTTATGAACATTTAATGCTTAAAGATTCGGTCTTTTTGTTTAATTTCATCGTTTAGATGCTGAAAATGCTGATTTTTTCTTTAAGATTGTCATTAACGTCTATGATTTGTTAGTCGAATTGAACCGGAGATCAGAGATCATTTTCTTTTATGGGCTTTGAAAGTGAACTGATAATCAAATCCAATTTGGTAGATTACTTTTAATCAGTGTGTTTGGTACACATTAAAATGAGAGAATGCATTTTTTTGAAGTGATATGATAAGAAATATGTAGTTGGAAAAGAAAGAAAAGTTAATGATGTGATAGAAAAAATTATTTTATTGAAGAATGTGCGGTTAAAAATGAGTAGAAGAATGAGAATAAAAAATATAACGTGGGACAAACAGGGGCTTAATATAGTTTGATATGTGGATATTCAAGTGCCTCTTTGCCTGTGTCAACTTAGTGATAGTAGTTGCATATTCATTTGATTTCTATTTTCAACCAACTCTACTAATCTTTATGCTGCGGGGAGTTAGAAAATGGAAAAATAAAATAAAATAAAATATGTGAGCAGTTCCATAATACAATCATGTTTCAGGAGAATTTCATGTAAAACATAATATTACTTATTTTGTGAATGCACTTTAGTACTTTTTATGTTGCTTATTAAAAATACAACGTACTGATTGAAGGCTAAAAAATGCAGAAATTTTCTTTTGCTTGTTCTTCAAGATCTTTCAAAGATCATGGCGCAAACGTGAAGACTGCCTACTTGTTATGTTATTTAGTTAAGGTGAAAATGAATGACGAATGTGCTAGTCTCAACATTACCTGAAAACTCTTTCTCTTGAAATTATTTCTGATAACAGATTCATATTTAGCACTGAGGAATAGTAGTGGCAGATATATATTACAAGTTCAGAAAGTAGACATTCACGTACATAGTTGAATGGAGGAATTATTTTTGCCTCCATGTCAGAAGCAGAACGTGCGCACTCCTAGAAGATGTGTATCAAGCAGTAAAGATCTGTGGGTTGCTGTGCAAGAGGGGTCAGTGTCTGTTGTAGACTCAACATTGGCATTGATGAAGAAAAATGGGGGAAACATCAATGCAAGGAATTCATTTGGTCTCACACCTCTTCACATCGCGACCTGGAGAAATCACATACCTATTGTTAGAAGGCTGCTTGCGGCTGGTGCAGACCCAAATGCAAGGGTATGCTAAACCCTCCGATCCTTTTACTTTTCTACTCTTTCCATTTTGATATTTCCTTCATACCTAGTTGCTTGACTCTGTTAGTTGATTGTGGGGTTTTCCTCTATCCTTCAGGTGTTGCGCTTGCGATATCGTGTTATCTTATATGTTACATGAAATTCAATGGTTTTGTGATTAATTGGCAAAAAGATGCAAAAATATTGGAGAGAGCTGAAAGAAATTTAAATTTACAAGGTTTCTTAGTGCATAAATAAGAGTGACTAATAGAAGTCTGCTAATTATATAGTTTCTTCATGTAACTGTTTATCCTTTTCCCCAGCTTTATTAATATCCGCTCCCAGAAAATTCCGAGGCTTCTTCCTTCTCTAGATAGTCCCATTGGAAACTTATGTTGTAAACTGCTTTATCCTCATCACCAATTTGAACGAGGACAGAATATGTATTGCTAATTTCTGTCTTCCTATCTTTCTAACGGTATTGAAATATTATGAACGTCAAATGGATTAGTTGGAAATTTTCTTATATGATTGTGCTAATTACCTTTAGCTTTGGTTGGAATTTTGCTCGAGAAGAATCTAAGAACAAGAAAAGGAATCTGTCTTATTGTTTGTCTTTCTAATTTTCCCAGTAATTGATATGGCCACCAACTACTGCCTTGTGAACACAGTTTATACATTCAAGTTTATTCATGATGTTTTTAGGTAATGTGTACCCATATTCTCAGTAGTTTTTCATTGTGTTTTCCATGCTGTTTCTGGATGATTTTGTTAACACTATTATTTTTTTTTTGTAAACTGTGAAGAATTCCCTGGAGAAATCATTTCAAATGGCACGAAATTTTTCTGTATGACAGCTCCCTCTTTTGGTGGGAGATGACAAGGGCTTCAACTGTCTATGATGCTTCAAAATCTTGTTCAGCTTTCTTAATGCAGAATATGTTCCATCCTTTCTGAATATCAGTTGATTTTTATTTTCAGGATGGTGAATCAGGATGGAGCAGCCTTCACAGAGCTATTCATTTTGGTCATCTTGCAGTTGCTTGTGTCCTCCTTCAGTCTGGTGCTTTTATCACACTGGAAGACTTGAAATCTAGAACACCGATTGATCTCCTCTCCGGGCCTGTTATGCAGGCTGTTGGGAAGGGAATGGGTAACCATTCAGGTATCGATTTGTATTCAGCTTCTATTTCCTATAGATAACTGAAGTAGTTGAGAGCAGCTTTCAAAACCATATTTTGTTTGTCAGTTGCCACCGAGGTCTTCAGCTGGGGGAGTGGTGTCAATTATCAACTTGGAACTGGGAATGCTCACATTCAGAAGTTGCCATGCAAAGTTGATTCACTTCATGGCTCATTCATTGAATTGGTTTCTGCTGCAAAGTTCCACAGTGTGGCTGTTAGTGCACGTGGAGAAGTTTACACCTGGGGATTTGGAAGGGGTGGCCGTCTTGGGCATCCCGACTTTGATATACACAGGTAAAGGAATCACTTTAGCCGTTTTCAGCCATTACTGGAAACAAAAATAGTTTAGCCTTGTTTAATGAAGAAAACTCAAAATTTAAGAACTTGGAACCAACAGTGACTTCGGCTTCGGCTTAATGATTGTGGTTACTTTCCTTTCTTTTATTAAATCTTTTCAGATTTGGTTTTCATCATGCTACTGTTTGAACTTAACTAAGTGTGTTGGTGTCGATGGACCTGAATAATAAAAGGTTATTTGTTTCAGGTTTCATTTTGTCTGCTCCACCTTTTTGTCACTCTTCTGTGGCTTTTTGGAGGGAAGTTTTAAGTGAAAAAATATGTCTATCTCTGAAGTGTCTCATTTCTATGAAATTTATTATGAAGAATCAATGTCCGAAAAAAGGATTTTTCTTGCCCTACTCTGGTGTCTGGAAGGAGATGATTTATCTAGTTTTTTTTAAAATCTTAGAGTGGGTTACACAGTCAGTTTCATCATTTATAAACAATATTTCCATCAGTTAAAGTAAAAAACATATGCTTTAAGAAAATGGAGAATGCTTGAATTCATTTTCTTTGTATTTTCTGGTACAATTTTTTGAATGATTTCCATTTTTGCAGTGGTCAAGCAGCAGTCATCACTCCACGTCAAGTGACTTCAGGTTTAGGTGCACGTCGTGTAAAGGCTGTTGCTGCAGCTAAACATCATACTGTTGTTGCAACAGAGGGTGGGGAGGTTTTTACATGGGGTTCTAATAGAGGTAACATTGTATTGGTTTTATTTAGAGGGTGTTTGGTGGAGATTAAAATTATATTTTTAGTAGATTGTGATAAAAGTTTTTGTATTGTTCATGTTAGCCATTGTAGTTCTCATTCTAAGGGTATTCACCTCCTTGTTCATTGATCAGGCTGAATGGGAAATGGAGTAGTTCTACAATTAGCTGCATTTTAGTTGGTTTTTCCTTTTAGTTCAATTTGTATGTAGTGCAACATGGAATTGGTGGAATGGGATAACCTTTCTCGCTACAGTTAATTAATTTTGTATCTGATCTTTATGGTTTTTACGGAGTTGACTCTTTCTAACAATATGTTGTAGAGGGCCAACTTGGCTATACTTCTGTTGACACCCAGCCGACACCTCGGAGAGTGAGTTCCTTGAAGTCAAGAATAGTTGCTGTTGCTGCAGCAAACAAACACACTGCTGTAGTTTCAGAGGCAGGTGAAGTTTATACATGGGGTTGCAATAAAGAGGGCCAGCTTGGTTATGGCACCTCTAACTCAGCATCAAACTACATCCCTAGAGTGGTTGAATACCTTAAGGGCAAAGTTCTAACTGGAGTTGCTGCAGCTAAGTATCACACTATTGTTCTAGGATCTGATGGAGAGGTATGTCAAAAACGTTCAACTATTTCTCTTGTTGTATTTAGTAACAAGGCAAATTTGCTATGGCATATAGTTATTGTTGTTGAACTCTGTCGTTTGGCAGGTGTTCACTTGGGGCCACCGGCTTGTTACTCCAAGACGTGTGGTCATTGCGAGAAATATTAAAAAAATTGGGAATACTACACTAAAGTTCCATCGCATGGAACACCTTAATGTAGTTTCTGTAGCTGCTGGGATGACACACAGCATGGCTCTTACAGATGATGGTGCATTATTCTTCTGGGTGTCCTCCGATCCTGATCTTCGATGTCAGCAGGTTTTATTTTATTTTACTATATTAAGTGTGGCTTTCATTTGTTGGAATATCTGTACTGAACATGGTAGTATTTTGTTTATTTATAGTTATATTCACTGTGTGGGAGGAATATCGTTAGCATATCTGCTGGGAAGTACTGGACTGGTGCTGTTACTGTTACTGGTGATGTTTATATGTGGGATGGAAAAAAAGGAAAAAATGAACCAGCTGCTCCAACTCGGTTGCACGGAGTGAAGAAGGCAACTTCAGTTTCAGTTGGCGAGACACATCTATTGATTGTTACTTCTCTCTATCATCCTGTCTTTCTTCCCAGTATAGTTGGCGGTACTCAGATGCTAAAAGTACAGGATGAATTAGATGAACTGCATGAAGATTTTACATTCAATGATTTAGAATCTGAGGAAGTGTCCTTTGCTATGGAAAAGGTTGAAATTAGGAATTTCGCTGGACCAAGTTCAAGAAACTTTTCTGTGAACAGGACAGCTCCAAGTTTGAAAAGCTTCTGCGAGAAAATGGCTGCAGATCATTTGGTAGAGCCACGAAATGCTATACAACTGCTAGAAATTGCAGATTCACTTGGAGCAGATGATCTCAGAAAACATTGTGAGGTATACATGAAACCCATCTCATATTGTTAGCTGCATTACCTTATAGTGCTAAAATATGAAATAAAAATTCTGGATGCAATTCATGTTTCTGGTTTTTTGGATATCTGTTGGACATGCTAAAAAATCTAGCTGGACTCATTCTTGTAATTCTGCTATGTATTAAAATATGATACATGTGTACTACGATGTTTTGGGGGTAAGGTTACAGACTCACACCCCCTCTGCATGATGTTCTCATTGCACACCTTCACATTACCATCAATTGTCCTAAAATGGAAGGCCGTGACAATTGGTGAGTTGAAGACCCTGCAGGATTAGTAGCATGCCCATTGTCTTAGGGCACAATCCATTTTTTAGAAACTTGTTTCTTAGGTCTTCGCCTAATGCGGTTTTATTTTGACACGTCATTAATTGCAGAAGACCTTGCTGCTAAGAGAAATAGCATTTCCTTAGTGATTATCATTATCAGTCCTCTGGAATTATATAGGTTGCAATTTTACTTTTGGAAGCTAATAATCATGAATTTCTTTATACTAAAGGATGTGTGAAATTGCTGCAGGATATTGCCATCCGGAACCTTGATTATATTCTTACAGTCTCACCACAAACTTTTGCCAGCACTTCATTGGATATTTTGGTAAGTCTCGAGAAACGTTTGGATATGAAGTCGTCAGAACCATGGAGTTATCGTAGACTTCCAACCCCCACTGCTACATTTCCTGTCATTATTAATAGTGAAGATGAGGATAGCGAGAATGATTTACTTAGGACACGTGATCACGGTACAAATAAATCAAGCTTTAAAAATGAAGGAGTTCAGAAATCAGAGAGCTTTCTACAACCCTATGATGTTGCAAAGGAGAGCATTTCCAAACAAGTGCGAGCTTTGAGGAAAAAGTTGCAACAGATTGAGTTGCTTGAAGAGAAAATGTCCAAAGGACAGCCCCTCGATGACCAGCAGGTTGCAAAACTTCAGATGAGGTCAGCATTGCAGAGCTCACTTTCTGAGCTTGGCATGTCTACTGAAGCAGTAAAGACAAAGGCATATTCGTCCTTGGATGAAAAAGATGGTAGAAAAGGGGCATCTAGAAAGCAAAGGAGAAAAAGCAAACAGAAGGCAGCACAAATGGATGAGGTGCCTAACAATAATGAAATATGTTCTGAGTCGGACTCCATAAAAGCTTTCCTAGAAATTGAAGTTTCACAAGTCACAAACAAGGTAGGGATTTTAATATATCCTCTCTAATCTTTTGATGAGCAAAAGTCAACAAAATTCATCTACTATCTGGTGTATTAGGGTGGATCTACATTTATATTAAATTTGCTTGAGTTGACTATTTGTTGTGAGATTTATAACTTTGAATAAAGCAAATCAAGTGACATCAGCTACAACTGTTTTGTTGGGCTACTTGCATATTGGTTTATATGAGATTTTTTGGGAAGTTTTTGAATAATGAAGTCGGAGGACTTCTAATTCCCTTTGTAACATTTTTACTTGTTCAGAAACTGTAGAGGAACGAATTAATTATTCACTACTAACACATTATTTTATATCTGTTGAAAGGGTGTCTATAACATAATGTATCTTAATCTGAAACTTTTTCTCAGAAAGGTGATGTAATTAACAAAAGTTGCCCAAATATTTGAGTGTTCTTGCTACAGTTAATTCAATATGATTGAGTAAATGACCCTGAATAGATCATATCCCTACTTGTCATTCAGGAGAAAGATGCACATATGAAGAGTGCTGAGGCCAGCCAAGAGACCAAAATCTCTCAAGTTTGCAATAAGAATGAAATTGCAGACATTCCAAAAAGTAAGATTGCATCTCCTGCTTCTTCCAAGAGAAAGAATAAAAAAGGTGGGCTCTCAATGTTCTTGAGTGGTGCCCTTGATGATGTTCCAAAAAGAATTGCCCCTTCTCCAATGATACCCAAAATTGAGGGTCCTGCTTGGGGTGGTGCTAAAATTTCAAAGGGATCTCCCTCACTTCGTGAGATACAGGATGAGCAGAGCATAACCAGGGCAATTAAACCTACACCAATTAAATATCAAGTGGAGGAGCTTTCTGATGGCTGTAGTGCTGGGAAGCTTCAACTAAGTTCATTTTTGTCTTCCACCCCAATTCCCATGGTCCCAGGAAGGACGACTCCAGTATCTGAGGGAGAAAGAAATACTCCTCCTTGGGCTGCATCTGGAACTCCACCTTCTCTTTCCCATCCCTCTCTCAGGGACATCCAGTTGCAACAGGTGATTCTCTTCCTCTGTTACATGGTAGCATGGAACCCTGCCACAATGCTTGTAGTTTTTTCTTTTTTTTTTCCTCTGCACAAGTATCAGATGTGAAGGTAAGGGGCTACTTCTAATTTCTGAGGTCTTTGTGACATTCATGTTGCAGATATCTCATGTATTCATTTAAATGGGAAATAATCTTAAATTCTAATCTTCTCTAAGATGCATTCTGTACTGCTTTTAATTTTATTTTGCTGTTATCTTTTAGCAGTGGCTAATGCTTTTGCATGTTGGCTAGTAAATTAGTAATCCTCCTACTATATAATGTGTAACTCAAAATTATGTTAACCCCCTTTTCGCTCTTCCTTCTGAGGTGAAGGAGAGAGGAAACGGAGAAAGGTCTCGTCTTGTGTTATAGTTCTTTTTTGCCCGTATTCAATATCCTGCTGTTCATTTGCTGAAATTTATGTTTTATCAAATTTTCGTTTGCTTATTACTTGTTTTCTTAACAAATTTTTCTCCAGGGAAAACATCACCAAGGTATTTCTCACAGCCCAAAGACAAGGACCACTGGATTCTCTGTGATGAGTGGTCAAGGTTCACCTTCAGAATCTGGGGGTGTGAACCGCTGGTTCAAACCAGAGATTGATGCACCATCATCAATTCGTTCGATTCAGATTGAGGAGAGGGCCATGAAGGACCTCAAACGCTTTTACAGCAGTGTTAGGATTGTAAATAATGAGCCATAGGGAGTTCAGCAGTAGCAAGTTCTTCCTCCCTGCTTTTCAGGTAGGACTTTGCCGTCAAATGACTGTACAGATAATCTCGACGTGCATCTAATTTCTCTCTTTTGAGGTAGTTTTCTGATCATTGTTCAGCTTTCACCTGTATTTCACTACGTTCAACATAATTATGCATCCTTGGATGACCAATGCACAGAAGCATGAAGAATGGCTCCATGCTATGCACAGGCTTGATTTCTTTTCAACTCGTTGTAGAGAGAATAAATAAGCCATTTGATTCTTGTAATGTATAATAAAATCGACGATACCTTAGTCATTTCCCAAATGAGGATCTGAGGCGTGGTGCTGGGTTTTTGTAAATTCTGCAATAGCTTTAACAGCACGTTGTCGTTCATGCTGATGTGCTTCCTTCGGCTTAAGTGTCTGTATACTCTATTCATCAACAGTTACTGAAATAATCCCTTTGCAATGCCACATCTCGACCTTTAACTTTTGTCGATATCATATGCAAACAAGTGATTTCTTTTTCAATATCCTTGCTAATAAATTTTCTTAATGTTGAGCATGGACACAGTAGTAGGTTAGTTGTGGCTCTTGTTGCTATATTCTCGCAGGGAAGTGCTTGGTGTATATAATGGACACCATAAAGTATAATTCATTCTCGCAATGTATCTTCTTTATACAGAATTGGGTCGACTGTATGCTACACATAAATACATGTATTAGACATGAATGCAGATATACATATATATATCACAAGGGAGTTTACGCTTGTATATGTGTATTATACATTTTTACAATAAATACTTATACGTAGTATGTGTGTATAGATTGGTAAAAATGTGCCAAAAGTGTGTAAATGTGTTAGGTTTGCTCTAAACATGAAAATCGATTAATTGACACTAAAGTAAATCAAAATGAGGCATCTATTACTGCTAAAGCATAAGCCGTAGTAATAGTAACAATCTACGTTCACATTACCATTGTTTTGGTACAGGTTGATTCTGACAGAAGTTTCGAGGAACTTTGATGAGAACTAAACTCTTGTTTGGTATAATTAAAAATCAGATTATTAGTAAATTTCGATAAAAGTTAAATTTGTGGTTAAGTTATACCAAACATGGATACATAGTTCGTCAGCAAAGAGAATTTAACTCTTGACCCACTAGCCTTCAGCAGTCGCACTCCCACTTTCTAAAGCTTGATTGAGCTAATTGACCTTTCATTCATAGGTTTAGCATCGGCGAGAAGTTTTGCCCTGAACTAGCATCAACAAAGTTGATGGTATATTGTTATTTCTTCTTATATAACTTAAAAGTAATATAAAATTGAACGGTGGATGAGTCTCGAAATGTCGAATAAAAAATGATTTGAGTATTTACCAAAAAATAAAAAAATTATAAGCATGTTCCAATTGTAAGCTTATCAAATAACAAGTATGCAAGATTGCAAGTTCTTGTCCCCCTCTCAGCATGCTTAAGTCCGTGGTCTTCCCATTATTTTCAGTGCTAGTCTCCTTTCCACGAAGATATAACCTAAAAAGCCTCTGCCCTCTCTCTCTCTCTCTCTAAAAAAAAGCCTTAGAACAAGACAACACCATACCTCAAAAACCCACAAGCTTTTCTTTATTTTAAGCTTTATGTGACCTGTCTATCATGTGCTTGTCGGCATAGATCCATTTTCTTCTTCTTGTTTTATATAATGTGCCTCTCTCACTCTCTCTCTCTCTCTCTCTCACACACACACACACCATTTGATGTGTGAAATTGAGTGCCTGCAGCTTTTTCTTATGTAGGGTTTTGATTGCTCAATCACAATTCACAAGTCCACAACAAGCAGAGATAGAGAGAAGAAAGTGGGGTGTTTGGAGTGAAGGCTGTTCCAAGATCAACACCATGCCAGTTCCATTAATTTGCATGTTCTTGATTAATGATAATTAAAGGAATTAATGGTCTCGGACCAGGCTTCATTCCTCACGCTTCACTTTCCATTAATGGATGAACAAGAAACTACCTTCATAAGCTGAACTGATCCTTTGATCAAATTATTCGTCCGTTAATCTCTCGTTCAGATCAATAAAAAAACCAAGAAATTAGAAGGTAAACTTTGATCTTCTGGTTATACATTAATTATTTTATTAAGATGATAGCTAGGCTAACCAAGTAAGCAGCTGGTAATTTAACTTTTTTTATTATATTTTTCAAAAAAGTTCATTCTAATTAATCTAAGACTGATAATCTTATATGTGAATTGTGTACATATTGATAAATTTAATTTTTGTTCATTTTTAAGAAAATAGTTATCTCATAGTATTTCCTTAATTTGTTTTGTCTGCTAAACTATATGTCGATTTTTATTTTTTTTTCTAATTTTTCTTGGGCATTAGTTATTCCAGTAATTTCTGATGCAATGGCAGTTCATTGTTTAATTTATATATAATTCCTATTTTCAATCCTCAATCCTTATAAATTTATACCCCTCGCTAGATCTTACCATTTCGCTTACTATAAGCTATTTGGCTGCACTTGAAAGTGTGCTTTTGTTGTGCTAACATGAACATTAAAATCGAGAAGAAGAACAATAAGATCGACACAACTTGCGTCGACTGCACGATGCAAAAATCCACTAACTTCAAAGTAGGGTTGCATAAAGTTGTTTATACAAAACCCTAATCCTGAAATTACCCCTACAATACCGTACCTAATGTAACCCTATTGGCCCCTATATGCAAAAATATGAGCCACCTAATCAATAGTCATGTGTTAAGCTATTTTTCTCAGCAATATGTCTACAAGATGCCCATAAAACAAGTAAGTTGTAGGTTTCAATTACCATTATCAATTTTCCTGCAACCTTGGTAAATCAGATTGAATATTTTTGCTTTTCTGTACTCTGTTAACTAGCCCAGAATATGCATTTCTCGTACAGTCTTCCCTTTCCCAATTTAATTTGAAGTTGGAAATATACAAAATTAAAGAAACCCCGAAGAATCCATATCTCTTTGTCTTGGACTTTCCCCACATAAAAGTCTGTTGATAGGACATGCACAAGTCCTTTAGGAACAGTTCCATTCCTGAAAAACTTTGATTATTATGAGAAACAAATCATTCGTTAATTCTTTTGTCTCCCACAGTTAACAGATATGTAGCAGTGTAGTTTCCGATGATGAATTAAGGATTGTCTACTGTTTCCTCTGTACGCTGAGTTTTGCACTTCAAGGAACTGTGCAATACAGTGAACCAAGATTCTGCTGAAAGACTTAGGGATGTTCTCTTTGTATTTCAGTTTTGTGTTTCGAGTTTTGAATTCATTTTGTGTTTTGTGTTTTGAGTGTCCATTTTGAGATTGTTGAAAATCTGTTCTTTTTGACATTTTGAAAAATTGTTTTGAAAACCCCCAAACGCGTTTTGAAAATTTTTGTTTCATATTTTTAACTTGTTTTCAAAAATGCGTTTTCGAAAATAGGAAAGAGCGCGTTTTCACTGTTTTAAAAATTGAAAACAAAAAAGACTTGAAAATGGTAAAGAGAACATGTCATTAATTTCTTTCATGTTTTGGTAAATTTCTATTACTTGTGTAGATGAAAATGATCAACACGTTTGGGGAATGTTTGAGCTCCAATTTTTTTTAAAAAAAATTCAATTTTTTAAACTCATTTTCTACCACACATTCTTTAATAAAATAATATTACACGTAAATCGAAAAAAATCTTAATTTTTAACCACACAATTTCCAAAAATCACTATTCAAAAATGTATTTTTTCTCTCAAAATGAGGCTCAAACAAGGGCTTAATTACTAGGGAAATAATATGCCGTTGGGAAGTTTGTTTATTAGTAGTACTTACAAAATTTACGGATCTCAATTCCGACTTTCCTATATAAAGTTGGTGGTATCCTTTCCCATTTAGCTCTTCATTCCACTTGGAAATACAGGAAGTTTCCATCTTTGCATTCTCCAGGAGAGTTCTGAAGATGTTTCGATGTCTTAACAATGTTATTTGCTTAGAAAGCTCGGTATCTCATTGGTGAATTTCATCGAGTTGTGTGTTCTTAGTCATGTATATAACTTGTATTCCTATTTCCTTTAATCTATTATCTATCATTGTATGTAATTGGTACGAGACTTTTGGTCATCGTGGCTGGATATGGTTATTGTGCTCGAGATGTTGAAGAATGTTTTATGCCCTGTCTGATAGTGTTTATTTTTCATGGAAGCTGAAAATTATTTTCCATTTTTCAAGTTATTACATGTTTGATTGGCCAAAAATTCCATGGAATTGGTTTTCCTTTTAAGCTCCACGTGAGCCCCTTTTTTTTTGCTTTTCCTTGAATTGGTTTTCCCACTAGTTCGATCCCCAATGGTAATACATTCTATCTCTTTACTGGACAATTTCCATAGAAAACAAAATCAAACAAACACTAAAAGATCCAGAATTTCAACATTTTTCAAGTGAAAAATTATACCAATCAAACATAATTAATTAACAATTCTCGGTAAAAACAAGTTCTAGACAATTCAATTCCCTGAAATTCATTTTCTTTTCACCCAAATTACATTCTTGCAATCAAACGGACCCTTACTTATGAAAGAGATCTTGATGTTGAGATTCAAGAATTGAGAAGACAAGTGCACCAAATCCAACAAAGTCTGGAGCAATTTGAACTATGTCAACATGATATCTTTGAGGATACAAATTCTTGTTGTGGGCCCACAAATTGATTTTGGTTAGAATCATTACCATAAATAATAAAATGATTTTGTTGATACATTCGAGTAATTAACAACTTTCCATTTGAATTATAGGAGCTAGCAATCACCATATTGATGACGTTGTTGAGATCAAAGAAGCAGTACGAAATATGCCTATAGAAAAATCAGAGTTGTAACTATTCGTAGTTTCGTACCTTTAGAACTGCCCCGAATCATGCCGATCATCTCATACAAGACTTTTATGATACAGTACACATACTCAGCATTGCGGCTATTTTACACCCATAGCATCTCTTCCAATCAAGTCCACATATAGGATGAGTTCAAAGGAGGCATAAGGAATTTCAACAAGCAGTTGATGAAATCTTGTTAAAGGAGCAAAAAAATTTGAGGTCAAATTATTTTGTTATTCTCCAATAAGAGAAGAATGATGAAGGGATATAGTATTTTAATCATAGATGATTAGACCATTCAATGATGTGGACGGAGCAAGGCTTTTGGCCCGG
>CAIGRF010397271.1:0-13750 GCA_903798235.1 Fraxinus ornus | reverse complement strand
CACATTGCCGCTCCATTCTCGTACCTAAACGTTTACGTACGAGAATGAGGCACCAATGTGGCAAACTTCTTTAGCCTTATCTGGTTAAGCTAAAACTCATATTTTCGATAGATTTTGATAAAAGTTGATAAAATATGTAATTGAAAAGTTGATAAAAATTGTAGATCGTGAAACAGTATGATTAAAAATGAGTTTAAAAAAAAAAGTATTAAAAATGGGCCAAACACAGCTTAGTTTGCCACATGGCCTATTAATATAGATCCATCACCTAGTAGTTCTTCAAGGTTGACTCAAGAACCTCTATAGAACGTATATATGGCACCGAGAGAAAGAGGTGTAATCCTTCACGTGTTAAAAAACCGGTTGATTCGAATTATTGATTTTGAGATGTTTTCCAAATTTCTTATAAACTACATTAGATTTAGAATTCTTTGAATTTCGGTATCTCATTTTAAAACAAATAAGTTATTAACTAAAATAAACCATGTTTGAGTCTCATCCTCAAAATTCTTTTTTTTTTTTTTTTTTTTTTTCCCAAAACTCATTTTTTCAATAAAATAATTTTATACGTGAACCCAATATTTTTATTTAATTTTTAACATAAATTCTTTAAAAAATCACTTTTTTACAAAATTTATTATAAATAAATGGGGCTCATACAAGGGATATTATTATTTTTTGATGTACTCGTATCTTTTCTAATTTGAAATCACACCATTCTTATATTGGATATACTCTCTTTAGTCGCTCTCATGATTGGACTTTGCAAAATTGTCTTGTTCCATGACATGAGGAGATGATATTCGAAATTTGCTTTGATAAAGCAAAGGCATATTCATATTCATATTCCAAGTTTGTTTTGGTTCATCAACTTTCTTCTTTGATATAAAGAGGGAGTTGGAGCCTTTTTTTCTTTTTTTTTTCTCTCTTTTATTGTGTGGAAAAGTAGTTAATCTTTCCAGAAACTTTACAAAAAAAGATCATTCTAAACTTGGCCAAGAAGGTGTACGGGTTGTGCGACCACATAAGGTCCCATAATAATAGGGGCACCACATATATAATGAATTGTGTATATTTCTATTCCTATTTTTGTTTTTTAAGAAATCCTTTTGTCAAGTTAAAGGGCACCATATTTGGAAAAAATGCACAAAGAATTACAAAAATATTATACATACATACACACATGCATACATACTTGTTGGGTTTATGGACACCACATATCTCCACATTGGTATGATATTGTCCACTTTGGACCTAAACCTTCATAGATTTACTTTTGAGCTTTACCCCAAAAGGTCTCATACTAATGGAGATATTGTCCTACACTTATAGACCCATCATATTTCTCATGTCTAGCCGATGTGAGACTCCTTGTACTCGCAACAATACATACATAATTTCGAGTTATGTGAGTTTTTCTGGTATTAATTATATAGACAACTTCCATATGATGAAACCAAACAAGATGGGACAAACAACATTTAGCAACCTGAATTTTCATTTCTGCAGTTGATGTAAAATTGTGTATTAGAACATAGAAATACCTAATTTATGAGCCACTTTTTTTTTTCACACTCACGAATAATACTAACAAGTAGACAAACCAATTAAAACCTTATTCCATATTACATAGGTTAGTCAACCGAAAGAATTTTATTTAAATAATTTACAACATAACCCAATTGATCTAATTCCAAAAACAAAATCTTGAAATAATGAAAATTGACAAAATAAACTCGAAATGTTTGCCCTATCTGTTACTAAATTAGGATAATTCATCCAAATCAAGGCGACCAAATATTGTTACCTTGTACTGGGCACTTGGAAGTGGCGGATAGACAAAAACCTTCACGACGAAGATGTAACCCTTCTTTTCAAATGTTTCATTAACTTTCTTCTTAGCATAAATTTCCCGTTGTCATTTTTTTTTTTTTTGAAAAGTTTATTGTATAAAGTTATTTAATCTTATTCATTTTTTTTGTGAATATTGATTTCTGGGTTAATTTCACAAACGGTCACTGAAGTCAAAGTCACCAAACGGTCACTAAATTTTAAATCTTGCACTAACGGTCACTGAAGTATCATCCAGTTTCAATAATGGCCACAGAAGGACCTTTTTCATTTTAATTTGAACTTAATGGATCAAAA
The DNA here is from genome assembly GCA_903798235.1 of Fraxinus ornus. Lineage (NCBI taxonomy): Eukaryota > Viridiplantae > Streptophyta > Magnoliopsida > Lamiales > Oleaceae > Fraxinus > Fraxinus ornus. Next base: position 11,602 of record CAIGRF010397271.1, on the reverse strand, counting down.
TAGTTGAAACTTGAACCTTGAGGACCTAAATCGCAAATTTGACAATAAAACCCCCAAAAACCATTTCTTTTTGTGAAATTAACCATATAAGGTGAATTTTTTTTATTTTTATTTATTTTTTGGGTAAAAAGAGAGTGGGACAGAGAGAAAAAGAAAATAAGAACATAAAAAAAACCAATAAAATCATATATGAATTCTTGAAAATATATTAACAAAATAGTATAAAACTATAACTATAACTTCAACTTAAAATAAATAATAAATTCATTTAAGCTGCAAAATAATACATAATATTAAATATCATTTTACTTCTTCTTTTTAGTTCATTGACTGTAACTCATGATAACAACTTATAATTTCTATTTGTCCATTTAGTAATGTTGAAATAAAATTCAAAAGAAGTTTTTGCTATATTTTTCAACATATTATTAATTTATTAGAATATATTTTATATTTCTCCAATTTTAGTTTAAGCCATCGTTTTGCAAATTTATAAATGGTTTATGAAGAGAACAATAAGAGGAATATAATAGGTCTCACGAAATGTGTGGATAATAAAAAATAATTTTGAAATGAATAGTTAAATTTTTTAATTGAATACCATTTATAAATTTATATCCAATCGGAGGCTAAGAAAATAAATATAAATTTGTCAAATTTGCGATTTTGGTCCATTAAATTCCAATTAAAATGAAAAATGTCGTTTAGTGACCATTACTAAAATCGGATGATATTTCGACTGTTAGTGCAAGTTTTAAACTTCAGTGACTGTTTTGTGATTTTGACATAATTTCAGTGACTGCTTGTGAAATTAATCCATTGATTTCTCATTTAATGGACAAACTAGAATTGATTTAATAAAAGATGAACTAAAAAAATTTAAAATTAAAAGATATAAAACGTTCATGAATTTTCACTAGCTTTATTAAATTCTTCTTAAACATTTATTTATGTTAAATTTTTAATTATTTGTCAATCGTATATGAAAAAAAAAATCATATCCAATAATTTTATTTTTATAACAATACTTGCAATGTTATTTTATAACAATATTATAATGGTATTAAATTTTTTTTATCTAACTATACTAAGTTATTCCCAAACATTTATTTATGTTAATTTATTTATTATTTGACAAATGTATATGAAAAATATTATATTTAGCTCTTATTTGGTGGAGATTAAAATCAGATTTTTAATAGATTTTGGTAAAAATTGATAAAATGTAAAAAATTATATTTAGCTCTTATTTGGTGGAGAAAAATCAGATTTTTAATAGATTTTGGTAAAAAATAATAAAATGTGGTTAAAATTTAGATTTTAATTTAAGTCAAATTCAACAATTAATTTTAATAACACGTTTTATAGGATCCACAACTTTTCAATCACAATTTTTTATCAAATTTTATAAAAATTTACTAAAATTATGATTTAATTCACTTCAATTAGGGGCTTATTTTTAGTTGACAAGGAAATGTTTGAAAATCATGAGGACTCTCTATAATTATTATAAACCTCATAGGATATTTATGTAATTTGATTTAAAACATAAGTTTCGAATTTTCACCTAAATGAATAATGCTGGTTTTAAAATATGAGTAGGGGTGGTTTTCTTGTTTTTGTTGCTAGATCCAAGGAGTCAAGTCTACATCATAATTAATTTATAGTAGTTGTAGTGGGATGGCATGAGGAAAAAATAAAAAATAAAAGGCAAAACTGAAAGCCTGTATTCTTTGTGTTTGACACGATTCTTCATCCAGTTTGCACAAAAAGGAGTTCTTCAATTGAATAACTAGTTGTAAAATTTATGTTTCTTTCTCATTTCAATTGTACTGGTAAAATTAAAGCCGTCTTCCATTCAGACAAGTTACTGAAAATATTATCCCGATAAATATAGAGCCCTGCTATAGGGTCAGGGTCATTGACTCATTCCAAACAGTGGCGCCCCCCTATTGGAAGGGGGGCTGTCGGTGGCCCCCATCGACAGCCCGTTTGGAATGGGTCAGTGACCCTGGCCATCAGGCCTTTTCCATAAATATATCATGGTTTAACTTTTTAGATAAGTAGATTGAAATTCTGAATTCAAGAGTGTACCGCTACCTATTTATAAAAATTATACATTTACCAAACCTTTAATGTAAAAATAAATAAATAATAATAATAAAATCTAACGTATGCATGTAGAGCACATTAAAGCTAATTAAATTTTTAACCAAAAATTGTCTATTTTTAACGGTTTAACTATTAGATAATAAGATAAGATAGTTCAGCTATTAGATGAAACGAGGACGGTTGGACATGGTTGATACGTATTATGATTTTTAAAATTAATGGTGTAAATGTTTTTTGGAAGACAACTTTGAATCAACCAAGTTGGATAGTCATTGAGAACAAATAAACAAAATCACAGCTATCACACACAAAATAATATGCCAAAAAAACCTAATTCCAATTTAAAATGCACACGTCGGCCTACTGTTCAACTCATTCTTTAATTCCCCAATTTATTTTTATTTATATTCCACAGAAAATGACATCCATATAGCTTTTTTCCCTGAAAAATTCCAGAAAAACCCCATAAAAGAAAGAATCAATTTGGAATAATATGTTATATTCAAATTATGCCAATCTCCAATTGAAAATGATCTAAAAAATATTAAATCTTACCCATTCATTCAGGTGATAAGGCTAGAACAATGGTGATCTGAAATAACAAATACTGTTCATTCATTTCTTCCACACACATTCCATCACTTTCACACAAATTGTTTATCAAAAAAAGCCAAAAAATAAAAATAAAAAAAATTTGATTTTCTTACATGTTCATTTGTATTTCATTTCACATGCATGAATATTTCATTTGAGGTCTATTTAAGGAGGTCCAAATCCTATTATTGAAGCTCAGAAAGAAAGTGCAACAGTAAGGTGACATCCCTCTTAGGTGTTACTATACTATACTTCCCACCCCCCAATCCCACACCAAGAAATGGCCCCAGAAGTAGCTGTTGATGTTGGCACTGGGAAAATCCCAACTGGGCTTGAAATGGGAGATTCAAAGAAGGGTTATGTGACTTTTTTAGCTGGTAAAGGTGATTATATTAAAGGAGTTGTTGGGTTGGCTAAGGGTTTGAGAAAGGTTAAGAGTGCTTACCCTCTAGTAGTGGCAATCTTGCCCGACGTGCCAGAGGAACACCGGGAGATTTTAAGGGCACAAGGTTGCATTGTGCAAGAGATCGAGCCCATTTATCCACCTGATAACAGTATTCAGTTTTCCATGGCTTACTATGTCATCAACTACTCCAAGCTACGTATATGGAATGTAAGTATGATTACTTACTCACAGAAGTGACATATATAATACCTTAACCTATTTATCAAATATGATTGAAGTGTTGCATGGCATGTCTACTTGAGAAGATGCTAACCAGTGATTATTATAAAGAATTTGAAGTTAATCCAAACAGTTATTGATTATATTTCTTACTGATGTGAAATTTATTCCTCAATATTAATCCTTTAGATGGATTTTTCTGTAGCTAAGTTCTCAGCTACTAGCTAGTACACAAAGTTTTTTATTCCACTTTCAAACCCTATATTGAAGATTTTCCTCTTTTTTGACCAGAATTCTATGTAGTGATAATATTTTGTGTAAAAATCAATTCATGGCCCACATGCAAGGGGGAATAGGTAAAAAAAAGAAAGAAAGAGAGAAAAAAATTTATTGGCCACTTTTATATGTTGTGTTTCCAACCCCAACATGGTACCAAAACCACTTAAAACGATATGGGATCAAGTTTTACATTCACTTATAATTTAGGAAATTTATATAATACTTATTAAAAATTGAATTCAATCTGCGAAGATAATAAGCTCTTGTTTTCAAATAATTTTTTTCCACTCTCATTTTCAGCTACACATTCTCTAAACAAAATAATTTTGACATTTTCTCGTAACTTTTCCATACATTTTAACCACACATTCTTCACAAAAATCACTTCTCAAAAAATCAACTTTTCACATGGGGCTAAGTATATATGGCTCATTCGTAACAACTTAAGTTTCCCAGATATTCTAGCTAAAATACAACTGACCATTTACAAAAGAAATAATCGAGAAATACTTGGACCACGCATTAACATCCTTCTTTTTTTTCCTTGTAATTAACTTTTTAAAATTATATTATTACAGTTTTTGGAGTACAGCAAGATGGTATACCTTGATGCAGATATCCAAGTTTATGAAAACATTGATCATCTTTTGGACACACCAAATGGCTATTTCTATGCTGTAATGGACTGTTTTTGTGAGAAAACATGGAGCCACACTCCACAATATTCCATTGGGTATTGCCAACAGTGCCCAGATAAGGTTACTTGGCCTACTGAAATGGGATCCCCTCCTCCTTCGTATTTCAATGCTGGAATGTTTGTGTATGAGCCCAGCAAATTGACTTATGAAAGCCTTCTTGAGACACTGAAAATTACTCCACCAACACCATTTGCAGAAATGGTGAGTTAGTTAATTATGTCATGCATGTCGATTTAAGATATTCGGGAAATTGTTCTCTTCGATAACTTTCTTGCCACATGTTTATAAAAATTGTGCACGTGTACTGTGAGGAAGATAAAAGAAAGGAATATAGTCCCTTGGAGAGATTTTCACAAAATTTTAATCCAAATTTGGACCGTTGGAAATGTAGGGTTGGCCCCTTCCAACCATAATTTCTGACTAAACATTTGGTAAATTACCATAACTGTCCTTCTTTCAAACAAAGTGAATTAAATGTCAGAAGAGTACTACATTGGTAATTCTACAAAATGTGGTCAATTAGTGCGTCTGCTTTTCAAATAATCACAGTAACAATTTTCATTAAAATTTACTGATAATCGGTAGCCTACTTATGAGGGAACATGTTGAAAATATTATTTTTGATCAATAAATTTATCGATGCTTAAACGATGGGATTCAACATTTATTTATTATTGAGGTGGATGCATGGCATATGCTTTTTCGCTTATTTTTCTTTTCATAGAACTTCATGTGCCTTTTGGTCCTTCAAATGTTGAAAAATCATTTATTTAAGCTTAAAGCTTGCTAGTTGAAATACTGACCATCACAATTGACATAAATAAAGAATTAAGATTTCAATTAATTGTTGTGTTACATCTTATAATAAATCCCGACATTGTTGATTAATATATATGAAATTAAATTACAGGATTTTCTCAACATGTTCTTCCAACAAGTCTACAAACCAATTCCTCTGGTGTACAACCTTGTTCTAGCTATGGTATGGCGCCATCCTGAGAACGTCGAACTTGAAAAAGTTAAAGTCGTTCACTACTGCGCTGCGGTAAGAATTCTCTCTACTACAAAACTATTCCTTAATTAGAGTCGAGAAAAAAAAAAGATTCATGTAACCGGCCCAAAATATAATCTTTTGACGTGGTATAATTTTGTTTTAGGGATCAAAGCCATGGAGGTATACTGGCCAAGAAGCTAACATGGATAGGGAAGACATCAAAATGCTTGTGAAGAAATGGTGGGACGTATACGAGGATGCATCGCTCGACTATAAGGCCGATGAAAGTAATTCTGCAGAGGAAGAAACCTTCTCAAAACCATCCATTTTAGCTGCAATGCCTGAGCCTGAAGTATCCCACATTCCTGCGCCTTCTGCTGCTTAAGAAGAAGCAAAGTAATTGATGATGCCAAACTATGCTATTCAATTTCACTACTTTTTTTTTTAAATAGGTTACTTGGCCTATTTTTGGTTTGGAACTCAACAATAAATAAGACAGTTTGATATATGTTTGATTTGGTCATATGTATGTATCAGCAAAGAAAATGTGCAAACTTTTCTTCTGCAATTAATTAATATGAAATCTCTAATTCCATAGTCTTACAAAATCATTCAGTGAAATATGTTAATGATATGTTGTCATTAACGTAAATACTTCTTGGTTTGTTTGGTAATTTTATTAACTATATAGAATTAGATAAATTTAAAATTTTGTCCATTCTAGAGCTGCTTGCTAAATTTAAAATATCACATAGAATAATATAAAAGTGTTAATCAACATATTAAGACATGTATTTCTCCTTTTAATAAGATTGTTAATATGGTATCAAAGTCCAACAAAAATGCTCTACCAATTTCGATTTTTCGAAAGTCTAAACAAGCAATTGAATTTCGATATCGACATTTTCCAATAAGCCACCATCTTATGAGACATCTTAACGTAAAAACCCAAAAAATACTAATTAACGATTTAGTATTTGTGTTATTCCACTTTATCATTTAAGATGGAATTTAAATACATAACAAATACGTTCTTATAGAATTGATCCCAATGACAAAAGCCGTTATTTGTGTATTCAATAAATATACCATGATCTCCACGTGTCAATAATTGAGCAATTGGTGCAATTTTTTTGCCTAAACATTTTCGAAAAGAAATTACCATTTGTCATTGTTAACAATTGGGATGCCTCACTATACTGGCATGTTGGGTCGTATGTGCGTTTGGGCTCTTACTTAAGTGGAATGGGTTGGCCTCCTTAAATGGTTGGATATCTGTCATACACGTGGCTTTACTCCTACCCTTGGAAGATGACTGTTCATATGGTTATTTGACTCGGTCATTGACTCCCTGATTCAAGATGCATCCATTCTTGGGTCTCTTGGTTTTCCTTTTTCTCTCTGACTGAAAGTCTAAGGTTTTCTCTTCTGTAAATCATAATCGATCTGAGTGATTTTTCAATCATTTCTTTGTGAATATCTGTGTAGTGTGTACATTTTTAGGGGCTAATTGTTGTGTAATTACTGTTGTATTTGAGGCTATATTGAGCTTGAAGAAACCTTTGGTTTATCTGTACTGGTTCTTGCTCTATTTTAGTGGATCTAGAGCTATATCCCTTTGTGGATGCTTATCGGGTGAGTAGGTCATTGAGACTGAGCATCCGGACCCTCCGAGGTAAAAAATCTTGTGTTCTGTTTCATTTTATGTTTCTACAAATTTATTTGGTGTTTGAGAACTTCGATCCTTAGCTATTGTGAATTTGGGGCCTTACAAGTGGTATAAGAGCTTCGTCTGTAGGAATAGGGTTTTCTATGGTCAGTGTTCTGGTATTTTCTAAAGTGTTATTACATTGATTTGTGAATTGAATTGATAAAGATATATATATTATTATCTTCTTAGCTCAGCTGTTCACTTATCTTGATCATTTCTGAAAATTGTTCAAATCATTATACTTTGTGTGTTGTATAATTGCAATTTGTGGATATATTTGTCATCATGTCTACTGTACATAAGTTTGGACTTGAGACATGAAATGGGACTGGAGATTTCAGTCTCTGACGCCAAAAGATGAGGGCTTTTTTACTTCAACAGAAGTGTGTTGCAACCTTTGATGGTCAATGGGCTGCAGAAACTAGTGCCTATAGAAGACAAGAATTAGATGATACTGTATGGAGTTCAATTTTCATGCATTTATTTGATAATGTGATTAGAAAAGTTGGTGAGACTACCTCTGCACAGGCTTTGTGAACTAAGTTAGAAGCACTTTATCCATGCCTAACAAATGATATTTCTTAAGGCAGTTTTATGACTTTAGGTTTGATCCCTCCTCTGATTTGAAAGAAAATCTTGGCACATTCACAAAACTGACTCAGGACTTAACAAATTGAAATGAAAAACTTTCTGATGACCAACAAGTTGTTGAACTCTCTCAGTGATAAATATAAGGATATCAGAACTATATTAGAATATGGGGGTAAGATCTTACAATTGTTATAATAACATCAGCCTTAAGAAATAAAGAACTTGAGTTGAAAGTTGAGTTAAAAGACTATAAATATGGGGAAGGGTTGCACATAAAGGAGAAATGGAACCCTAATAAGAAACAACCATCATATAATTTCAATCCCCATATGAAAGGAAAACCTCAGAATTTTAGATTCAAAGAGAAGAATAAAAGTCATGTGAAATTCAATAGCCAAATCAGAAAATGCTACTACTGTGGTAAAACATGTCATATGATAAAATATTGTTTTAAAAAAACCTCAAATATGAAAGATAAAAACAATTCGGTTGGTTCTGCAGCTTTGGTCTGCAAGAATAAACCTGATATTCAATGAGTGGTTCTTGTGAGTACCACCAGAAGAGACCCAAAGGAATGAGTCCATGACTCTGGCTGTACTTTTCACATGTGTCCTACTAGAGAATGTTTTTCTGAATTTGTTGACCTAAACGGATGACAAATCCAAATAGGAAATGACATGAGTTATCAAATAAAGGAAATTGGAAAGATCAAGCTATTGTTAAATAGCTACATTCTTGAACTTGATAACACTAGATATGTACCTGAGTTTAAAAGAAATCTAATTTCTTTAACAATAGCTACATTCTTGAACTTGATAACACTAGATATGTACCTGAGTTTAAAAGAAATCTAATTTCTTTGGGACAATTAGATGACAAGTACAATATCATGATTCATAAAGGTTTGCTGAAACTTAAACAAGGCAATAAAACTGTGATCTCCTCTTTGAAACTAAATGGGATATATATTGTATCTGTTGAATCTGTGATTAACCATTGTTCTACAGCCTTAAACTCTGAGTCTAACAAATCTTTAATTTGGCATAAAAGACTTGGACATATTTTTGAAAAAGGACTAACTATTTTGAATAATCTTTATTGTTTTGGTAATGATAATATTAAAAAATTAGTTTTTTTGTGAAAATTGTATTTTTGGAAAACAGAAAGACTACCTTTCAAAACTGGAACACATAAATCCACTTCTATCTTGGACTATTTACATGTTGACCTGTGGGGTTCAGCATCTGTAAATACTCTAAGTGAATTTAGGTTCTATCTACTTATAGTAGTTGATTTTTCAAGGAAAATATGGACTTTTCTTATAAAACATAAATCAAATACTTTTAAAACTTTCAAACAATGGAAACTAATGATTGAAAACCAAACCAACAAGAAAATCAAAGCATTAAGGATTGATAATGGACTTGAGTTTTGTAATTCAGAATTTGATTTATTTTGTAAAGAATCTGAAATTCTAAAACACAGAACTGTAACATACACTTCTCAGCAAAATGGTATTGCTGAGAGAATGAATAGATACCTTTTGGAAAAGGTAAGGTGTATGTTGTATAGTTCTGGTCTTCTTAAGTTTTTTTAGGGAGAAGCCCTAAAAACTGCAACTTATCTTAATAAATAGAAGTCCTTCTAGTGCCATTGATTTTCAAGTCCCTGAAAAACTGTGGTCTGGAACAATACCTAATTACAGCAAACTCAAAGTTTTTGGCTGCACTGCTTATTCACATCAAAGTGACGGTAAGCTTGAATTCGGATCTTTAAATGTGTTTTTCTGAGGGTATGGAGAGGATGTTAAAGGGTATAGACTGTGGGTCAAATGCCAAAATAGGTATAAGGTGATTGTTAGTCAAAATGTCATCTTTAATGAAAATGACATGCCTTGTAATGAATCGTCTGATCTTAAAACTTCTGGAACTGCATCTGTTAAAGAAATTGTCCTAGAAAATTAGACTGAAAATGCTATTATTCAAGATGGTTTTATTGAGGTGGAGTCTACTCAAACTAAACCATATCATGAGCAAACTGAATCTGAGAATGAAAATGAATATGCTAATACTACACTTATCGATTATCAACTAACTAGTGACAGAGAAATAAGACTCTCTACCAGATTCAATAATGATGAATTTGTTACCTTATTTTTTGATCTTGACTCTATGAATTCAGAACATGTTTCCTTTGATGATGCTATTAAATATTATGATTCAAAACCTTGGAAAGAGGCCATGAATGAAGAAATGGACTCTCTTATTAAGAATGGGACTTAGGTTTTGGTTGATAGACCTAGAATCAAAAGGTTGTTGATTGTAAGTGGATTTTTAAAATCAAACAAGGAGATTCTAATTCTGAAAGTAAAAGATATAAAGTCAGATTAGTGGTTAAGGGATATACTCAAAAGGAATGAGTAGACTATATTCTCTCCAGTGGCTAAGTATACTTCTACCAGAATTCTGTTAGCTCTCACTGCTCATTTTAATTGGGAATTGGATCAACTTGATGTCAAAACGGCTTTTCTGAATGGAAGCCCTAGCGAGACTATATATATGAATCAACATTTGAGATTTGAAGTCAAATCCAAAACTGAAAAGGTTTGTCTGTCGAAGAAATCACTCTATGGGTTGAGACAAGCCCACATGCAATGGTATATGAAATTTGACTCCTATGTGTAGAAATTGGATTTTGTTAGAAGCAATTATGATTCATGTTTCTTCTTTAAAGGGCCAAGTGGACCTGAATCCATTTATTTGATCTTATATGTGGATGATATGTTACTTGCTTATCATGATGGATCTGAAATTGATTTTATCAAATCTAAATCGAAATCTGAATTTGAAATGAAAGATTTGGAACAGGATAAAAGGATTCTTAGAATGGAAATAGAAAGGGATAGAGATAATTGTATTTTGATATTAAAACAAAGTTCTTATGTGAAGAAAATACTTAACAAGTTTTTTATGCTAGAGTCTAAACTTGTTTCTTTGCCCATTGCTAAATATTTTAAACTGATTAGTGAACAATCACCTAAAATAGAAGATGAATTTAGAAGAAAGAAAAATGTTCCTTATGCAAACACAGTAAGCTTAATAATAATGTATCTTATGGTATGCACTAGACCTGACTTAGCACATGTAATTAGTATATTAAGCAAGTTTATGGCCAATCCAGGTGAAACACACTAGCTGGGTATGAAATAGATGTTAAGATACCTTAAAGGTTCTTCTGATTTACATTTAGAGTTAAAAAGAAGTAATGGAGGGATACAATTAAAAGGTTACATTGATTCTGATTTTGCTGGTGACTTAGATAAAAGAAGATCCACATCTTCATATATTTTCACTTTGTGTGATTGATGCATTACTTGGAAGTCACAATTACAAAAATTAGTTTCATTGTCCTTAATTGAAGCTGAATATATTGCTGCATGTGATGTTGTTAAAGAAAGTACTTGGTTAAGAGGTTTGTTAAATGAAATTGGTTTTATGAATGATTCTGTTAGGATTTATACTAATAATCAGAGTGCCTAGAGGTGGTAATCGAGTCGAGCAGCTCGTCGGCTCGACTCATACTGTTCATGTCCACGAGCTATTCGGACTCGCAAAAAAGAGCATGAATAGGCCAGCTCGCTAGACGAGTCAGCCTACTAGGCTCGTACTGTTCACGAGCTGCTCGTCGAGCTGCCAACGAGCCTGACTCGTGGCTCGTTAAAAAAAATGTTTAAAATTCAGTGACCAGAATGGAAAAATCCAGTGACCGTTTGGTCCTTTTTTTTTCAATTTCATTATTTTTTCTCTATAAATACCCACCCTAATCAACATTTTTTTCGCACCAATATCAATCTCTCATTATTTATTATACCATACTCTCTGCAATTTACATTTTCCAATCTCCATTTATCAATTATCAACAATATCATTCATTTATTCTATAATCATCTTCTGCATTTTTTTTACATTATTTCCTGCTATTTTACAATTCATTTCATA
>CAIGRF010397262.1:15734-26559 GCA_903798235.1 Fraxinus ornus | reverse complement strand
GCCTTCGAAATAATGATTGTTTGATTTAGAGACGTCATCCTGTATAGTTGTCATTTCCGAGATAACCATCTTATTTCTCGTAAGTTAATAACTATTATTCTGAGTTCTCTAACGCTGTGACTGTAGATCATTAGTTATTTGATTAACCAAAAAAATTATATATAAACTAAGCAAACGTGCATTGCACGTTGCTTAAACCTAGTTATTTATATGTGTAATATCTTATATCACGCCTTCACAAATTTTTTTGTCTTACTATTTTCAAAGATAGCATTTTCTCTTGTCAAGTCGTGTCATGTTGCATTTGCTGTTTCTGTAAAAATCTCTAACTCTTCAAGCCAAATGGATTTTCCTCTGCCTCCCCCCCTCCCCCTTCCAACCAAAGTTGTCCATTAGGCTTCTATTAAATCAGTTTTGAAAATTTCTTGAGGACATTGTATTTTCCATCATGAACATTGAATGATGTAAATGCCAAAAAAATATACACTTATTACACAAGCAATTAATATCGAATTTTAAATCTCAAATTCAAATTATATTTAGGAAACCAATGTTCATTCTCAGAAAAAGAATATGGATAGCCATTAGGTCGTGCAGTTCATGTGCTGACTCGTATTCAATGCGTACAACTTACAATTCAGTTTTAGTGGTTTATACTAGAAAATCTTTTCCAAATGATTATAATGTTATCATGAAAGAAAATATATTTCATTTGCTTATTCACTTGTGGGTTACTTAAGTTTTGTCTACTGTGATTTTGAAGGCTTAGCTGGTGTGCCTTTGTAAAAGAGTGATTCAACACACCGTTTCGTAGCAAGGAGCACAATGTCACATCCTTGATTTTGAGCCTCCCTGTGATTGTATGTGGAAGGAAACTTGGATTCTAGTAGATAATGGTAATTCCATGTTAAATGTATATCTTGTAGGTGTTTGGTAAGTAAAGATTTGGTAAGCAAGGTTATCTTCTATCGTTTCAAACTACAATAAATGTCTTCAGAGACCAATTTCCTTGGTAGAGCGTGATTATAAACTAAAAAGTAGGTAAATAAGTAAATGAGGCAAGAAATGAGATTGTCCTCACCTTGCCTCCAAAAATTCGAGGATGGGGTGGGGGTGGGTTGTAGAGCCTTGACAGCCCTATTGCCTTCCCTAGTTTTTCGATATGGTTTTAATATATATGAATTAGCATATAACCTAATTATTTTACTTGAGTTGGTTAATTATATGATAAGAACATGTAAACATTTATTTTTTTTGTTGTCTAATCAATTTTTGAACGTTAATGCTTAGTTATTTTTGGATATCAATAGAACATCTCTACATTGTGCTACCAAACATGCCTAAAAGAATTAGCATTTAATGACATATATGAGAGTTATGACCACATACAATTTATTATTTTAAATGTTTACGATTAGATTATGTAAACATTTATTTGTTTTGTTGTCTAGTCAATTTCAATCGACACTGCTGAGCTGTTTTTAGATATCAAACAAACTTCTCTATAATCATGTTACCAGAGAAGCCCAGTTGCGTTCAAGTTCATACCAATGTCATGTTCACATGATTGAAATGCCAAATATTTACACTCTTCTAATCGTTATACATATTAGCTCTTCTTCTCTAACAAAATCTTATTACTATACAAATTCTATTAGTTACCTAATTAAATATTCAACACGTGAAGCGCAGGTGCATCACACTTGTTTCTTCCAAAAGATTGAAATGTTGACTTTGAATTCTATATTAGTTGCAACGTAACAATAAAAGATTCAATACTACTACTCATACAATATTTTATAAAAAAATGGCAAAATTTGTCCATGAGGCTAGAAAATATATTGAATAAATAACAATTTTTTTTAAACATACTTGTGTTAAGGATATATAACATCCCGTATCTCAAGATTAATCAAATCAGCCATACCTGGTTCATAGGATTCTCCATTGATCAGGTTAGTTGGTTGTGTTTTTGGTAGGGATGAAAAAATTTCCTTTTCGCCGAGGAACCGGCACCCTTCCTAATTTTATTATTATTTTTTTTTTCTTTAATTTTAAAGCATATTAAAATATAAAAAATAAAATAAATCAATAAATGGGGCGAGAAATGAGATTGCCCCCGTTTGCCTTGCCCTACCACATTGCCATCCCTAATTTTTCAATATGATTTTCATATATACGAATTAATATATAAACTAATTAAATTTCTTTCTAATCCCATTTCTTATTTGAATTGGTTAATTAATTAAGATAAGAACGTATAAACATTTATTTGTTTTGTCATCCAATCATATTTCAGCCGTTAATGCTTAGCTATTTGCATGAAAATAACCCTAAATGGAAATTGGGGGAAAAGATTCCGTGTATGGGAATTTGGGAAACAATTATTCCTTTTTCCAACCAAAACCTCGACTAACATCCATTGACAAGTTATTGTCATCCCAGTATAGTTTTTCTTACAGCAAACCTTAAACTCTGTCCAAAACCAGGCACCCTTTTTTCCACCAAACTGTTTTCTGAGTTTTCTTCAAGTTTTTCAGCAAATAGCTTCCTCAAACAAGCTTTGGGAATCGGATTCTCCCTTGCGCCACCATCACTCCCCCTCCACGGAAATTTGATGGTCGAAAAACAAAATCTTTTAATATATTTAGTTGTGAGAGTCTAGAGTAATGATAGCAACAATCAGGTCGTGCAATTCATGTCTTGCACGCAATGCGTGCAACATACAATTGAGTGTCTCAGTGATTTACGCTAGGTAATCTCAGCTACATTTTCTTCATTCTTCTCAACACCTAAATCAGATTCTATCTCTTCAAAACTAGTCTCCACGAAAATTTAAATCTCAACGACTCATTTAGTAACAACCACAACTGATCCATCATTTGAGTTGAAATCAGCACATACCCAACTTTTCACAGGATATGTGCCTCAAAAAACTCAGCCATTTCCGCAGCAGCACTAGAAAGAATTTTTCTGGGCATCCACAATTTCTTGAGAAGAATTGATTTTAGAGAAAAACCCAAATTTATGGAAAGCCCCCAAAATCCATATTTGATAATTCTTCCCAAAGTCTCAAGGTTCCACAGATTTAAACATAATATGAATATTATTTTCCTCATATTTTTCAATCCTTTTTTCTCAATAAGAGAGATGAAATGACAAATTTTGCATTCCAGGGGGAGAGAAAATTGGAATTATAGTCGAGATATGAACTCTCGAGCTACAAGACTAATGAATATTTAGAAAGAGGTCACGTGTTGAATTAAAACTCGTCTTCAAAAAGGCCTCAAATGTTCACCAGACTTACTTCTTCATCAATATTTTGACACGTTCAATACATTTCTAACTGGGTTTCCATTCTATCTACCAATTTTATGGTCCTTTTTCTCCTCTTCAAGAATTTCAGCAGGCTTTTCTTCTCCCATCACATTTTCAATAGCATCTCCATCTGTCACGACATATCAAGCAAGTTTTTCTTCTTGAATTCCTCCACCATTGGTTTGAGCTGCAGCGTGTTCATTGGCCTCACTATTGACATTTATATGATCCAGTTTCACTTTTGGAATTGCTTTGGTCCCCAGCCACACTCTTAGTGTTATTCAGGTCTTCTACCTCACCCTTATGAATGTTTCTACAACACTTCAAGCATTGTCTGCCTCATTCTCACTGTTAATTGCTTCGTCTTTTGTAGAAATTGCAAAGGATATTCTTCTCCTTGAGATTTGACTTCTGTATCAAACACTTTATCTTTCGACTTGTCTATCATTGGCCAAATCTTTTGGTTGCTTTGTGGCATACCACATCCTCAAATTCAAGATCTTTGTATCACTACAACAAAAATAGCTTTTTACGGCGTGCAATTGACGCATGCCATAAAAATAGACTTTTTACGACGTGCAAAAAATGTGTGCCGTAAATGATCAATTGCATAAAATATTTATGGCGTACATTTTTTGCACGCCGTAAAAATTGATTATTTACGGCACGCATTCAATGCGCACCGTAAAAGCCCCTTTTTCGTATTATTCGGCGTGCACAATCTTTTTCGTATTATTTACAACGTGCACAATTGCGCGCCATAAAAAATCATTTTTCCTATTATTTATGGTGTGCATATGTGCAAAATTTATTATTTTTTCATTCTTTGGCCCGTTATTATTTACCCTACTTTTTTTCTTCTTATTTTCCCTTTCTTTTTCACATTTTCTAATTTCTTCTTCCTCCTCACGCTCCTCAGCCCCTGCATCCACGCCGGCGACTTCATCCACCGTCCACGCACCGCGCACCGTCGCAGGCCGCACGTCCCGTAAACTACAGAACCAGCAGTCAGTGTTCATTGGCTACTGAGTCTGAGATAAGAAAACATTTTGATAATAGAAAATGACGGAGGCGATGATTCGGAAAAAGGCAGGGATGGCCAGCATTAAGGACATGCCAGTACTTCAGGATGGCCCGCCGCCGGGCGGCTCTGATCCGGTTCGCCCGTGGGATTCCCAGCAAGGGCCCTAGCACCATGGCCATTTTCCTTGCGGTTTCTGACGCCTTCTCCTGGGGCACGTACCAAGTTGGTAAAGGCAACAAGATTCACAGGTAATCCTTTCCGCCATTTCACTCGACAGACACAGTATATATATTTGTGTATGTGAAATCATGATGTTTCGAATTGGGGCTTGAAGAATCTTAACTGGTTTGATTTAGGAATTAAGATTCCAGTACTTTGTCATTTCAGTGAGATGTTAGGTTAGGATTACAGAAGAACTGATTCATTTACTGAGTTCTGATAAGTTAACAAATTTGAATTTGTTTAATTCTAAGAGTAATCGAAGTATTTAGAGAGTTAGTGTCCCTTCAAGTTTATACATCCCCTATGGGCCTAATTGTTATTTATTTCTCGTGACACAATTTACGGGTTTCAGAGCAGAGTATTATACCAATTTATGTAGTTTTGAAAATTCGAAAATCGTTCTAACTTTTGTGTTCTCAGTGAAGTGTCTCCCTATGGTGGTGTTTTTGGAGTTAACCAAATAGGCGTTAAATTGGCTCCAGAAAAGAAGTCTGATTGAGAATGCATGTTAAATCTGTATAAATATGTGTATCTTGTTTGTAAGGATATAGGTATAAAGGTTGGGTGATGGAAGGGTTTGATTTTGTTGTGAGATGGTCAATGCATCTCTTTGGCAGTAAATGCTACTTTTTTTCGAGTCCACTATTTTCTAAATGATACTCAAAGCAATATTCACATGGAAATATCGTGTTTTTATCTCTTTGGATTGTGATATCTGTTCATGAGAATGGTGATATCTTGAAACTTTTGGGAGAAACTTGAGATGTAGAAATGAGCGTCTTGAATCATTCAATCTTGGTCTTCCGCAAATTGACCTATATATTTAGATTCTTATATATATTATTCTATATGTGTGTTGGTTGTATAAACACATTATATAAAGAATTATTATGAATCACATGCACTCCTCCCAGGGTGGAGTATCAGTGCCCTATGGTGAATTGTACGAATATAAGTAAATATTATTGACTGCTGCTGGTTTATGCAGTGCTGTTGGTGTTAAGTGTTACTGGATCTAATATTTGCTTAAGCCCCCACAAACTCTGGAAGATTTGTTGGGTTTTAAATTGATTTTGATATTTTTTAACTTGATTCACTCCCAAAGCTTTAATTTTGACACACATTTGTTAGATTATCTAAGCAGATGCATCTATATGTTTATAAATGCATTTAACTATTTAAAGCAGGCTGGTGTGATTGGCAATTGGTAGTTACCTTGTTTTCAGATTATACTGCAAATTCTTATCTATTTTTGTCATTTATTCTGGCGATAAGCATTCGGATTTACGAAGGAAGCATAGGCAGATCAGATGTTCTCAGCTTGTGGGTAATTAAGGAAGTAAAACTTTATCCACAATGATGTGTAAGATCAGTTGAATAAAAATCCCTAGTATACAAATACCATTTCCCAAACATTCATTCTACCATAGATATTTTCGGTTTCTGGAATACCTCTAAATTATGCTGTAGAATGCTGATCTGAATCCAAGGAAGCTTCTACACTTCTTCCAAGCCTAGGAGATTTTTACAGATTATGAAGAATTCTTTTGAGTTTAGTGGTAGAATAGTGATAGAAGAAAAACAATGTGTTATATGGGCTAGTGTTTAGCGTTTTGACCTATGCAAATGCCTCCTTCGTATTACAGAGCTTCAACATAAATTTGATTACATAATGGAAAAAGTAGGAAAATTATAGCCTGTTGATAACTGATAGAATGATGTTACTTTTTCTCTAAATATTCCTTAATAGACTAAGTTGTATGCTCTCCTTCAAATTGGTTGCGAGTGATGCTCTGCAGTGCACCCCAAGGTTATTGGTTCTTTTATTGTGGAAAGATAACATGAGTTATACTGAAAATTTAATTAACCATACTCTTATTGTTCTATGGTTTCAAGGAGTTACTATTTTGTGAGATAGCACTTTTGTCGGTCAAAGAAGTTAACTTTAATATGGTTCAATCATTTTTATTTTATTTTTTGTTTGAAGTAGTAGTCTTTAGAGAATTGTTGAGATGACTGTATTGAACCGTATTTAATAATTTTATTTATCAAAACAATTTATGGATTAATTTTGTTTTGCTATTATTATATATTTGCTGGTAATCAAATAAATAAATAATTTTTAAAAAATTAAATTGATATTTATATGCATGCCGCAAATTGCAAAACAATGCCTTCACTGAACGCCGTAAAAGGCATTCAATATACGGTGTGCGAAAGCACACTATAAAAAGTTTGATACTTTTAACAGTGTACATAAGCATGCCGTAAATTGCACTTTTTACGGCGTGCAACCAAACGCAGTAAAAAGTGCGATACTTTTTATGGCGTGCATAAGCATGCCTTAAATTGCAATTTTTACGACGTGCAACTGAACGTCGTAAAAACAAATTTACGGCGTTCTATAGACGGCGGCGTACTCTGCACGTCGTAAAAGATAAATCACTTTTTATGGCATGGCTTTATATGGCGTGCGACCGCACGCCGTAAAAAGATTTTTAGTACATTTTGTTGTAGTGTATGCTCCGCCAACTCCATTATTTCCCCGCCAAATATTATAGAGCTTTCTACTCCTGTCGAATAGAAAGCTCATAAGTTATTACCCCTCTTAATTCTCATTGTATTGTACTTACATCAATGGCCGCAATAGCATGCAGCTGAAGACCAGGCTTACTATAAGCTTGATTCTCCTGTATTCTTTGAAAATTACATTAAAAAATGGGGGAGAACCCTAATGGAGACCCATGTAATTCGGGTAAACCCTAAAAGTAAACACACCATCGTAGCAAATCAGGAAACAGAAAAAAAGAAAGAAAAGGAAATGGAGCCATACCAGTTCTGGAATCAACAAGATGGAATGCTGGATTGAATCTGAAAGTGAAGAGGAGAAAGAGAATTCAGAACAAACTTTTATTTCTTCAGATCCGAGAGCAATTCCAGTTTAAAAAGCGCAATCAAAAGCATGAAGACAAAGTCCAGATAAGAATGCACTGAATATGTAACGTAAAATCACCCCTTTACTGCTCTTGGCTGTGTACGGATCTGAGTGCTCTTCTCTCTATACCATAAGCATGCCTTAAATTGCAATTTTTACGACGTGCAACTGAACGTCGTAAAAACAAATTCACGGTGTTCTATAGACGGCGGCGTACTCTGCACGTCGTAAAAGATAAATCACTTTTTATGGCATGGCTTTATATGGCGTGCGACCGCACGCCGTAAAAAGATTTTTAGTACATTTTGTTGTAGTGTATGCTCCGCCAACTCCATTATTTCCCCGCCAAATATTATAGAGCTTTCTACTCCTGTCGAATAGAAAGCTCATAAGTTATTACCCCTCTTAATTCTCATTGTATTGTACTTACATCAATGGCCGCAATAGCATGCAGCTGAAGACCAGGCTTACTATAAGCTTGATTCTCCTGTATTCTTTGAAAATTACATTAAAAAATGGGGGAGAACCCTAATGGAGACCCATGTAATTCGGGTAAACCCTAAAAGTAAACACACCATCGTAGCAAATCAGGAAACAGAAAAAAAGAAAGAAAAGGAAATGGAGCCATACCAGTTCTGGAATCAACAAGATGGAATGCTGGATTGAATCTGAAAGTGAAGAGGAGAAAGAGAATTCAGAACAAACTTTTATTTCTTCAGATCCGAGAGCAATTCCAGTTTAAAAAGCGCAATCAAAAGCATGAAGACAAAGTCCAGATAAGAATGCACTGAATATGTAACGTAAAATCACCCCTTTACTGCTCTTGGCTGTGTACGGATCTGAGTGCTCTTCTCTCTATACCATAAGCATGCCTTAAATTGCAATTTTTACGACGTGCAACTGAACGTCGTAAAAACAAATTCACGGTGTTCTATAGACGGCGGCGTACTCTGCACGTCGTAAAAGATAAATCACTTTTTATGGCATGGCTTTATATGGCGTGCGACCGCACGCCGTAAAAAGATTTTTAGTACATTTTGTTGTAGTGTATGCTCCGCCAACTCCATTATTTCCCCGCCAAATATTATAGAGCTTTCTACTCCTGTCGAATAGAAAGCTCATAAGTTATTACCCCTCTTAATTCTCATTGTATTGTACTTACATCAATGGCCGCAATAGCATGCAGCTGAAGACCAGGCTTACTATAAGCTTGATTCTCCTGTATTCTTTGAAAATTACATTAAAAAATGGGGGAGAACCCTAATGGAGACCCATGTAATTCGGGTAAACCCTAAAAGTAAACACACCATCGTAGCAAATCAGGAAACAGAAAAAAAGAAAGAAAAGGAAATGGAGCCATACCAGTTCTGGAATCAACAAGATGGAATGCTGGATTGAATCTGAAAGTGAAGAGGAGAAAGAGAATTCAGAACAAACTTTTATTTCTTCAGATCCGAGAGCAATTCCAGTTTAAAAAGCGCAATCAAAAGCATGAAGACAAAGTCCAGATAAGAATGCACTGAATATGTAACGTAAAATCACCCCTTTACTGCTCTTGGCTGTGTACGGATCTGAGTTTTCTTCTCTCTATATGTATGTGTGTGTATGTGAACAAACTTTTATTTCTGCAGATCCGAGAGCAATTCCAGCTTAAAAAGCGCAATCAAAAGCATGAAGACAAAGTCCAGATAAGAATGCACTGAATATGTAACGTAAAATCACCCCTTTACTGCTCTTGGCTGTGTACGGATCTGAGTTTTCTTCTCTCTATATGTATGTGTGTGTATGTGAACAAACTTTTATTTCTGCAGATCCGAGAGCAATTCCAGCTTAAAAAGCGCAATCAAAAGCATGAAGACAAAGTCCAGATAAGAATGCACTGAATATGTAACGTAAAATCATCCCTTTACTGCTCTTTGGCTGTGTACGGATTTGAGTGCTCTCTTCTCTCTATATGTATGTGTGTGTATTGAGGGCCGACCCCAATATTTTGGAGGCTGCCAATTTCAAATATGGGGTATATAATAGACATATTAAAGCAATGCAAAAAACAAAATAAATACAATATTAAACTTTAAATTAGTTGAAGAACAATAAAACCTGGCTCGTGCAACGTCACTAAAATGCCCACTTGATCACTCTTAGCCAAATGTTGTGTCCACTCCCTTGATAAATAAATCTCCAAACACTTTTTACTAACTAAATTTGGAAAGTGTTAGTGTTAGAACCACTAAAATTGTCTACAAACCCGTAAAAAGTTCGACGCCTCTTCTAATCAAGAAACTCTACCAATTCTTTCTTTCACTTGAAAATGATATTGATCTTGCATAGCTTTTGATTTGTACGTGAGGACTGAAGAGACCCTTTTTTGCTAAATTGTAGCTTTGAAAGTTTAATTCAAACAGAGAGAATTTATTTTATGTTGGGTTTAAAAAAATAAAGGTAGGAGTGAAATTTGAAGAGACTTTTTATTTGGTTAAGAAAAAGAAAAGGGATGTTTGGAAGATAAATGGTCAAATTAATTATAGAAATAGAAAGTTATGGTTGTGATATATTTATATGATAAATAAATGTAAGTATAAATTTTATGTCATTTAAATATATATTTTTTTAAAGATTTTTGTATTTTTAAATTTTATTAATTTCTTATGTTTGCATATGACAATTCTATTTTAAATAATTTCACTAATATAATTTTCGTTTCTCTTCAACCAATAAATTAATCTTATAAAATATTCGCCTACCCTGCCTATAGTCAGGGCCGCCACTTTATGTATTTGGGGGTGTGAATAGAGTGTGGACTGGAATAGGAAGCTGGGATTACAGTAATTCATTCTTGAATTTCTGCCCAAGCCTGTCAATGCTCCAACGCGTGGTGGTTTGGACTCTGGGCCACCAGCCAATTTCTCTAATGACGCGCATCTTATGGCACATCTTTCTTACGCTCATATAAGTTCAGAGCGTCTCTTCCCCGCTAGTATAAGTTCAGCGCTTATATTTTCCGCTAGTATAAGTTCAGCGCGTCTAAGTTTAGGAATTTCCACAAGGGAAAATTAGACCCGAGGTTACCTTTATTCTATGGATATTTGTGTCCCCAAACTATAAATGCAGTAACTTTAGATCGTGCTTTTCGTACTTGATCCAGACTTCAACTCGGTTCGAAGTGTTAGATTTGCAAGTTATTGGTTCAATCAGTGGCCAATAGGTTATTGTATGTTCAAAAATCTAAACTGATAACTGCCTTGTTTAAAAAAAAACAGGGAATGATACATTAGGCTTAAAAATTGAGGTGTGTTATGAGTTAAAACTAAATGTGATGATATTTA
>CAIGRF010397206.1:10460-25147 GCA_903798235.1 Fraxinus ornus | reverse complement strand
AAATGGGGAGTATTGTAATATAATAAGATAATTATTGATGATTATTTAGTATTATCATGATATTAAAAAAAGTCTTTTCTAGTCTTCAACAATAATTTCATTCTAATTGTAACTCTTATTTTGGACTATATAAATATGGAGCATTGGTTCTCAATAAAAGACAATTGAGTTTTGACTCTCTACTTTTTTTTTTCTTTCTTATTTTACTCCTTTTATTTCATACACTTAAGCTGGTTGTACAGGAGAAGTTGACAATAAGAATGATTGAATTTTGAAAAAAGCTTATCTGGCATGTCCACGTACGGGAAATGGAATGAATAAAGAAAGAAAACAAACAAAACAATCATTGTACAGGAACCCACATGTATCATCCCAAAATTCAACACTCCTGTATTTTCCCCAAATCATGAAACCCTCAGCACGGTCACCGGCGACAAATTTTAACTGCGCCATCAGAATCCATCTTCCATTTGAGCATTAAAGAGCATGAAACCTCATCTTTTGTTTCATTCAGTCATTGCTCGAGCTTCGCCTATCCGGTCCATCAACTCTAGCTTCGTGTAAAAGGCCCCAATCGATTAGTCGTGTAGCCAAGCTTCGTCAAACTGCCTCTCCGTCTTCCACTGAACGTGAAGGGCCATCTTTTTTCAGCTCAGCTTCACGTCCATCAGCTTTCAGTCTAGCTTCGAGCTTCATCTATAACCCGGCCCATTACACAAGTTTAGTACATTGTTTTAATTTTTGAAATTTATGTGATATGGGTTATGCATCATCCAAAATTCAATTGCAGAATGAGTTGAAACTCAGCATTTTAATGTTTTCCCTCACATAGGAGTAGTCAAATTTGGAACTACAATCGTGCTTCCGAACGTTAAATATAAGTGAAATTTCATATTTGATATTTTTAATTCACTCATTCTGCAATTGAATTTCGACTTGTGAGAAGGAAGGATGGCTAAACAAATCCATGCATCTACATTGAAATGAATGTTTTGTATCAATGTGTATTTGTACGGTGTTAATGTATTGCTAAACTAGAATGCTTATATTTTTCACAAGTGAACAAATCATGGATGAAGTGGATGATAATATTTTGGTGGACTTAGACAATGAGAACTTGGAAGACAATATGAACCAAGTAAAAGCTGAGAATGTACACGGAGAATGTAATTGTGCTCGAGGTAGGAATGATGTTTAAGGATGAAAACGAAATGTGGGATTTCTACAAAAGATATGCCTATGCTGTTGGTTTTCCAGTTAGGAAATTGAATTCAAAGAAGGATGAAGACGGAGTTTTAAAATATTTAACGTTGACATGCAGTCGGGAAGGCAAAAGAAGTTCTACTAAAAGTGGCTCTTTCAAGTCGTATTCAAACATGTTGTAGAGTTAGGATATCTGCATCTTCGAATATTCATGGCTCCTGGAGAATCAACAAAGTCCATCTAGAGAACAATCCTAGAACAAATCCTACGAAGCCCAGGTTATACCCTTACAATAGAGAACTGAGTGCGCATGTAAAGATAGAGCTTGAAGTGAATGATCTAGCAGGCATTCCATTGTACAAATACTATAACTCGACAGTGGTGGAAGCAGGTTGTTATGAGAATATAACTTGCATCGAAAAGGATTGTCGAAACTATATTCAACAAGTTAGGCGATTATGACTTAGAGCAGGAGACGAGGTAGCAATACAATCCTACTTTTCGAAAATGCAATCAACGTGTCCGGGTTTTTACTTTAGCATGGATTTGGATAATGATTTGCGTCTAAGGCATGTATTCTAGGCAAACAATCGGTCTAGGAAAGCATTTAAAGAGTTCAGGGATGTTGTTACATTTGATACCACCTACCTGACCAATAAATATGACATGTCATTCGCCCCTTTTGTTGGCGTAAATAATAACGGACAATCAACACTGCTTGATTGTGGTTTGATGTTGAACCAGGACACATACTCTTTTGTGTAGTTGTTCATAGAATGGCTTTAGTGCATGCATGGTCAAGCTCTCCATGGAATAATTACTGATCAAGATCGGACGATGCAGAATGCAATTCAAATCGTATTTCCAAATACGAAGTACAAATGGTGCTTGTGGCATATATTGAAGAAGTTGCCTGAGAAGTTTGGCTATCAAGTGGATAAAGGTTCGATATTTTCGACTATTCACGGACTGTTTTATGATTCCCAGACTATTGCAGATTTGAAAGAGGTTTGATAGTGATGATCGAGTCATATGGATTACAAGATAACACTTGGTTGTCAGGCCTTTATGATAATAGAGGGTGCTGGGTCCCTTGTTTTTTGAAAATCACTTTTTGGGTAGGGATGTCAACAACACAAAGAAGTGAAAGTATGAATGTATTTTTCGAGGGATACGTTCATTCGAAGACATCTTTGAAATAGTTCGTCGAACAGCATGAACGGGCACTACAAAATAAGGTTGAGAAGCAGTTCCAGGCTGATTTTAGATCATTTTCACAAATGGTACCGTGTGCAACAACTTATGACATGGAGAAGCAGCTTCAGTCAATATACACCATTTCAAAATTTAGAGAAGTTCAAGCGAAGTTCACGGGAAAGGTTTACTGCGATCTCATATCTTCTTCGGAAGGACTTTTGGGGACGATGTACGATGTACGAGAGGATGTTGTAGATGAATGATGCCGGAAGAAGAAATCGTTCAAAGTCATATTTCGAAGAGAAGGCCGCGAAATTAGTTGCAGCTACCACTTATTCAAGTTTAGAGGAATAATATATAGGCATGCCATCAGTGTGTTGATCCGTAATGACATAACATCACTTCCAGAACAGTATATTTTGAGACATTGGAGAAGGATGTTAATAGAGCAGTCGCAGTCAACTATGACGGATTGGTTAGTTCTCCTGAACAATTGAGATACGACAGTATGTGTCAGGCTTTCGCCGTGGTGGCAGACCTTGCTGCAGATGACGAAGTCCAGACTCATGCAATAATGGAATGGATTGGACTACAATCTAAGGAGCTAGCGTTGACGAAGTTGATTTGTGAAGGTAATTTATAAGTGCATTTTCTAACGTGTATTTGATGATATTACTTGACTAATTATTGACATAAATGCGTGAATATGGCTTAATTCTATATAAATTGTGTTTACTGGATGGAATGGAATGTATGTGAAAACAGGCGAAAAAGGACTAAAAAGGAGGAAAACTAAAGTTCAGAGACTAAAATGCAAATATTCAATAAATGCCCCGGAGGAGAAACTGAAGATGAAAGGATGGCAATATCAAATTGAGCGTGTAACTTTTGCATTGGAACAAGAAAATTGGAAAAAGGGTCGAGAAATGGAGAAGACAAAGTGCAAGGACCAAACCGCAAGAGATAAGA
This sequence comes from Fraxinus ornus, assembly GCA_903798235.1. Taxonomy (NCBI): domain Eukaryota; kingdom Viridiplantae; phylum Streptophyta; class Magnoliopsida; order Lamiales; family Oleaceae; genus Fraxinus; species Fraxinus ornus. The sequence continues at coordinate 21,778 of CAIGRF010397206.1, read as the reverse complement.
ATTTTTTATCTCTATGCGGTCGCATAGCATGTAAGGCTATGCGGTCACATAGAGCCTTGCAGATATTCCAGCGTGCATTTGGAGTGTTCTATGCGACCACATAGAAGGAATAATTGGCCAGATCCAGGTTTCCTAATTTGATGCAAACTCTTATGGTAATGATTAGGGATGGCAAAAAAGCTCGGCGGCTCGGGCCAAGCCTGATTTTGAGGAGTCGGCCTGAACCGGGTCAGCTCATCAAAGAAAAACTGTTCAACACTTTTTATTTTACACCATAAATTGTTGGGGATGGATGACTTAAATTGAGACAAATGATCACAATTTGTTTGACCAACTTATTCTTCTCATCATGAAATCAATAAACTAATTATAAGTGACAATTTTATCTCGTAATTTATCAGCTAGATTATTTTGAAAAATGAGTGATATTTGTTTGTTTAATATTTATTCCATTATTACTGTTTCATTTATATAAGTGCTTAAATATTTAAAGTAAGTATTTTCTCATTACACATNTTTTTTAGAATAGTGATTGATGTAAGAATGTGTGGTGGAAAAGTGATGAAAAGTTTTTGATTTGTGTGTAATATTATTTTATTAGGAGAATGTGTGGTTGAAATGAAAAATGAGAATGAGAATGAGAAAGAGAAAGAGAAATGAATGGGTGTCAAACGGGGGCTAAGTAAAATTATTAGTGATCTATATTGCTTGATTACATTTAAAAATTGAGCTAATTTTATCAATGGGCAATGACCACTAAAATTTGTAAGAAAATTCAAATCGGTCATTAAAAAAGATTTCTCACTTTGTTATAATGGATAATCACTCATTTAGTCATTTATAAATCTAATATATTATTCGACATTAGGCTATAACGAGCCACCAAAAAAAAAAAAAGAAAAAAAAATCGAGCCAGCTCGGCTCGGACTCAACTCGCTAAGGCACTGTGCAAAAGCTCGGGCCAAGCCTCTTTTTTTTTTTTTGCCGGGCCCGGCTCGAGCCAAAAAAAGTCCGGTCTAAAAAAGTTCGGGCTCGGCTCAAGCTTTTTTTTTTTTGGCTCGGGCTCGGCTCGTTGACATAGCTAGTAATGATTCTAGGGCAACTATAACAGTGAAAAATAGTCGAGAAACTAGGGTTACACATTCCTAGAGAAAAAAACAACATTGAGAAGCAAAGGAAGAAGGCTAGAACGAAGATTTTCATTGAAGATTCAAAGATTCAAGTTAATTTTTAGTTTTTTGGTGATGTATTCCTTTTATTACTTTTATTGTTCTTTTATGTTATCCATGTTAGACTAGATTTTTTATGTACTGGGTGAACGTTGAACCTCTTATTTTCTATTTTGCACTTTGATGTTCAAACACGAATAATTTTGTTGAATGATTTTTATACACTTTATTGCCTCCATAATTAAATGCATGTGATAATGTAAGTTAGAGTGGTCTATTTTATGCGTTCGAAAGAAGGGAAATAGATTCAATAAGGTATAAATCATCGTAGGGTCCGATAGGGGATAAAAATATACCGCTATACTTTACGTGAATCTCTAAGTGTTTAAAAAACGTCGTGCATTCTTTTATATTGCATTTGTCATAAAAATTATAGTCAAATGGTATGCTAGAATAGGTTCAATTCTACTCGAAAGAGATTATTGGATAAGTTAGAAATATTAATTTGTCAATCATTCATCATGTTATCAAATTGTGAAATAGGGGTTAAAAGGGAACTTCGCTTGGTGATTCGGGATCATAGTGTGCTTTTCATTCATTAATTTCACCAAATTTTTGCATTAGACATAGTTTTGCTTTCATTTCGTAATTTTATTTTAAATTGCATGTTAATCACAATTTAGTTATAAAATTTATGTTTCAAATCATCTTGAATTGTATAGATTCGGTTAAGGTCTCGGTAACAGAAATCAAGTTAAACCAATCCTCGTGGAAACGATATTCGAAATTCTAGGATTTTCACTTTATTAATTGTCAACGAACCATGCACTTGCGATTATTTAAATCCGAAACATATTTTCGTGAACAGTAATAACATTTCACATCTATATAATTAGTTGGTTGCTATGTGTAATGACTATGAGCCATAATGTAATGGATCTGACATTATCCCGAAGAAAATGGGCACCTAAAAAACTTTGACGAAAAGGACCCTTAGAATTGACTTCAAATAAGGTACATGTATATTGAACCTAAATACTATAAATTGAAAATTATTGTTAATGCAAATTCTCATTTCATATGATGGACATGAAGGCAAGTTCGACCTCTGTTAAACGAAAGAGACCGACATCAAAGTATAGTAATATGCATGCGAGTGAACTCGAACCTCAGCCAATAACTGCAGAACAACTATATTCCATGTCTCCACAAGTCACATTTTCACAGTTCTCGCTTCCGATGCCATTCCCATTACCACAATATGGCATGCCGACATCGTTATCATACCCTCAACACTTACAATCTTCCAATTTGATGAATTCCTCGTCAACAAATGTCAAAGATACAATTAGCAAGGTATGTTCACATTCATTACATATTTGTAATTCATTTAGATAGTTTCATATGTACACTCATGAAAGTTCAATTTCTATTCTAGGTCATGTCTTTCTGTTCTACTATCTACATTTGCCGGATCGAAGCGACTCAAGTTTTTGATGTTTGATGGACAACCTATGTAGTTGAGGCAGTAGGTAACTCTTACTTGTTTTATTTTACTTCTCGTTTCTTATTTTTGGCTAGTTTCAAGGTTAGTATCAAAATTAAAAAAACATACAGAATAGACTATGTGTTATGAAAATGTTGTCTTTGAACTGTTAATTAGCAGAGGCTTAACTACACTTGTGCAACAGTGAACTTGACACATCTATAGCTTATACCATTTTTTAGTACTTCAACAATTCTTCTTCTTGGTACTTTGTTATGTGAAGATGTAGTGCTTGGTTTTGGGTATTAGGTACTAAAAAAACATTTAAAATAAATCACGTATTATGAAAATGTTGTCTTTGGACCTGACATGTCCATGCAACAACTATTTTCCTGCCGCTGCTTATGTATCTATCTCACTGATTTACAGTTTCGTAGCGGAGACCACATTGTTTCAATGTTAACGGGATTGAATTGAATTCGTATCGTAAATATTACAAAGCTTCCGTAGATTCAATTGAAGTAGTGTTCTTGTTATTTTGAAGTCTGGAAAACAATTTATTTGTCATTGACATGTATTAAACATTATCTATTGCAAGTGATAACAATGAATTCATTTTGATATAATTCCTGTTATTTTAATGTTGGTCATTTTTCAATGTGTGTGCCTCAGACATTTTGTTAACACTATCTTTGAATGAGCCTGTTAGGGTGTGGAAGAATATGTTGAATATATGATATTGTGGTAGGAAGTGGGTGTAGTTCCAACTCCAAATTCATTGTCGGAAAAACTTATCAAATGGAATCAACATAAACAACAAACTGACATTAGCATAAGAAAATGATAAAAGTGACATTGTTTTCATCCATAATCCACTAACAACTACATATTTCACTAACACGAAGAAAATTAAAATAAAACCCTTAGATAATTTAGTACATAACACGTTCAACGAATTAACTATAAATCAAGTTGACCATTTTCCTTTTGCAATCCCTTCTGAGCTTCCTTTGTCCCTGCGGATCGTCACATTCACAAATATTTTGAAGTCTGCTTCTTCAGTTAGTCGAGCCTGAGATTCGAACCTGTGGGACATATATTCAATTGCTTCCTTGGTCGCAATTGTGACTGAAGTAGAGCTAGCGTTACTGGATTCATCGCTTAACCGTGCTTCTGCAACCCACTCCCAATAACTGCATTTATTACTACAACATTTGAATAATCTCCCTTTATTAGCAGTCGGCTTTTGACCTCAAAACATTTCTAAAATCCATTCTTACACAATGGGCATTGTTGTTTAATCGGGCATGCTGCGAAGAAGTGCCCTTTGCCTCTACAGCTACGGAAAATTTCGAAATTCTTACCGACCATTCTAACATATAATTAAATCATAAAGAAACTATCAAAATGTTTCCCATTGTGGCACGGATGATGCAATCAAGCAAGCAAAAATGAAGCTGAAATTCATATCATTCTCACCAATTTAGATGCCAGCAAGTTAAAAACCAAGATCACGAAGCAAAATATAAAGCTAAAATTAGATTACAGCAGGAAAAAACCCAAAAATACGATGCAAAAAACTATGTGCTCAAATTACTTTCCAGCAACGAAAAACCCAAAAATGTATAGAACCCAAAAATTTCGTTCCAGGAAGTATAACCCCAAAGATGTCAGTATAATTCTCACCAACATTTTTAAACTCCAAGTATAAACCTCAAATTGGTGACTTGTACATAGTTCTCACGTTGGAAACGGCAGCAATGCTACGAATTTTACAAAATCGAAGGCATAAAAAATAGAGCAACAACCACAACATTTGCATACTCTCAAGGGACGCGTTCTCTGACTTAGACTTCACAGTGGCTGAAAGTTTGCAGCTCACAAATTGTTCGCCGATCTACAAATTCAGACCAATCGTAACTGAGATGTTTTCAAAACTCGTTCTCTATTTTAGGGATAAATAGATTGGGGTTCATTTCTTCTTCGACGGGGCGGCGTAGGTAGAGGCTTTGAGGACGTTGATCGGCGAAATGGCACCATTTTGGGAGAAAATGGGTGAGAAATGTGTTCATTTGTCATTTTGGGTTTTCATTTTATGTTTTTTTTTTGAACTGTCAAAAAAGACAAGTCAACCTGTCAAAAGGATTGTCAAGGCGCTTTTGTACGAGTAGCGCGACTGTATTTTATAACATGCGATAATATATAAAATATATTATATTATTATAACAAATCTGATCAGGTTGTTATTAGATAAAATTGACTTATATCCATATTTTCCCCATTTAGTTAGTGAATTATTGGATTCGGATATTGATCGGGTTATCGGATTAAGACCTTAAATCTATCTCACATTAGTTTCATTGGATTCAGATCGGATTCGAATCAAAATCCAACATATTGTCAGCTCTAGTATCAACATTGTTTTATACTGTATAATTAACTAAATTGTCAAACTTCAAATAAAAAATGACATGATGCTATACGATCCTGCTTCTGTTAAAGTTCATCAACACAGTGCACGAGATCTTAGTGGCATCGCAAATCACTTGTCTCAATCAGCAATTTTTGAATGTATAAAACTTAAAGGTCAATGATAATTAAAAACATGGTGAATGTAAGTATTACAAAGGACTCAATTGAGAACAACCGTGAAATCTAAACAGAGAAGAAAAAAGAAAGATATGGTTTCTTATTCAATTGCTTAATGAATATATAAGATATAAGCTTTATTTCAACTTGTTAGCAAATAGTTTAAAGGACTAATTTACCCTTGAAGATAAAGATAAATAACTAATACCTGATAGCTATAAATAATAATATATTTTAACATTTCCCATCAAACTCATAATACTGCTGCAAGATGCATCGAGAGTTTACTAAATAAAAAAAGGAACCATGAAGTGGAGTATGACTCTGCAAACAAGTCATCAATTTCTATGGAAGAATGAATAAAAAACCAACGTGAGAATGCCAAGCTTATGATGATGTGGAGTAACATGACAATGAATCTCAATACGTTTGATCCGTACTTGGAATACTAAAATGTGCGCAATTTGAATAACAAATTTATTGTCACGATACAATGTAGTAGGTTGGCGAAGAAATAAATCCATATCTGCAAGCAACAGACGTAATCAATGTATCTCAAAAGTAGTAGAAGACATGGCAAAATATTGTCTTTGTGGAAGATCTAGAAATAATACCTTGCTTATTGCTCTTTCAAGAAATAAGATAATCACCAAGAAAGATACCGAAGTCAGTGGTAGACTTGTGAACCATAGGTTTGCTAGCCCAATTAGCATAAAAATATGCTCGCAACTCTAAGGATGAAGTAAACGAAAGTAAAAGACTTTGAAACTTAGTACTCTGAAGATACATCAAAATGTGAATAACAACAATCAAATGAATTATAGTAAGCGAGATAACAAACTGACTAGCTATATGAACAACACGCATCATATCTGGATGAGTGATGATGAGATAAACCAAGCTACCAATAATAGCACAATATAAACTAGAACCCGGCATTGAGAACCATCAAAAGGAGATAATCTAGCACTAAGCTCAAGAGGTGTATCAGCATTCTTGTTATTAGTAAGATCGGCTCGCTCAAACATATCAATTACATACTTAGAACCCGTTTGATACCAAAATTCAATTAAAATTGAAAATATAGTCGTTATTGGGTCTCACTCGTCTAATAAAATGCAATAATAACAGCAATTTTTTCAATTTTAATCCGATTTTAATCTTTACCAAACGGCTCTTAGGCTGATAAAGAAGATAACTTGTTAAATTTTTCTGTGAGTTGCTGATATGTTAGCCACAATTTGAAATGGTTGCACCAAATGGTACACTTTTACATAAGCTTTGGGGACCTCTGGTGTAATTTACCAAAAAGTTACGAGCACGTTAGTCTTCTTTCCTATTTACCTAATTTCAATACGGCTACATGGTTGCACCAAATGGTACACTTTTACATAAGCTTTGGGGACCTCGGCAAGCATATTTACATATGTTTAATTTTGTTTTCGTTAATGTATTTTCGAGCTTTTGGTTTGTGTAATATTATTTTAATATTTTTACTTATTTTTAAATTTCATTTATTGGTTAAAGGTCATTTTAGAAATATGATGTTTTCATTTGGTATTTCCTCTTTCAATACGGCTACACTGTTTTCTACGCCCCTCACCATTGCATCCATCAACCCATGAAACCCTAATAATCAGTACTCAATATCAATCAATAAGCAATAATGGCGGAACACTTGGCCTCCATTTTCGGAACAGAGAAGGACCGGGTTAACTGCCCGTTTTACTTCAAGATCGGCGCCTGCCGCCATGGCGACCGCTGCTCCCGCCTCCACAATCGCCCCACAATCTCGCCGACACTCGTTCTCGCCAATATGTACCACCGACCGGACATGATAACTCCCGGCGTCGATCCCCAGGGTCAGCCTATTGACCCCAAGAAGATCCAGGAGCATTTCGAGGATTTTTACGAGGATCTATTTGAGGAGCTCAGCAAGTTTGGCGAGATCGAGACACTCAATGTTTGTGACAATCTTGCTGATCATATGATTGGGAATGTTTATATTCAGTACAAGGAGGAGGACCAGGCTGCTGCTGCTCTACAGGCGTTACAGGGGCGTTTCTACTCGGGTCGGCCAATTATTGCAGATTTCTCTCCGGTGACTGACTTTCGTGAGGCTACGTGCAGGCAGTTTGAGGAGGATAATTGTAACCGTGGGGGCTATTGTAATTTTATGCATGTGAAAATGATAGGGAGGGAGCTTAGGAGGAAACTGTTTGGGAGTCATCACCGCAGGTTCAGAGGAAGTAGGAGCCGCAGCAGGAGTGTGAGTCCGCCACACTACCACAGGCGAGATAAGGAGAGGGAGAGAGAAAGGGAGTATGATCCGGGTGATAATCGCAGAGGGGATTATCGAGGTGGTAGTGGGAGGAGGAGTGGTGGCGACAGGCATGGGAGGTACCAGGGAGATAGGAGGAGGCATGGGGCTAGTTCTCCTCCAAGGAGGAGCAGGAGTCCAGTGAGAGAAGGAAGTGAGGAGCGTAGAGCTAGGATTGAGCAGTGGAACCGAGAGAGGGAGGAGAAAGCTTAGTGATGCAGTTGTTCGGATTGCTTGTGTTCTGTCTATCCTCGACGTCAGATGAGGGTGGAAATGGAGCTGGCTAGTCATGCAGTTTTTGTACTTCTGGTGATTTTTCTAGCTATTTATGCTTCTTAAAACTTCATAATATTGTTTTTATTTCATGGGAATTAGCTGGTGAATTTAGAATCTAAAACCAGTGTCTTTTTCCTTTAAATCTAGTGATTGAAGACTGCTGGCTGATGTTTATAGTTCTCTTACAATGGCTTAACTTTCTTCATTGTGTTGCCATGATGCTTATATATCTTGTTCTTTATTGTGAAATTTGTCCACAGTACTGGCAATTTTTCTGGTTGTATGTTTGTTTTCAATTTTCACACATTCAAGTCCATATTTTAATTTGTGAGTTTGTGTTGTATTATCATATAAACTTTGGAGGTATAGAGTGTTGATTGGCCTGGTGTACTGGTTTTGTGATTAAAATAATATATAGTTTGGTAAAAGTTTTAGAGGGCAAACTTATCATGAAATACATGGCCAACTATAGTGACTGAGTAGTGGAGTATGTTTGTGTCAATGTGTATATGTGTATGGATTTATATGTACGTCTCCCACATTTTGGAATTGCAATGAGTTATCATAATTGACGATTGACATCTTATACATATTTCTTTTCCACATGTACCTTTAATATCGAACAGTTACAATCGTCCATCTTGTAGTCATTGCATTTTCAATATAGATTTTATAAACAGTTACAATCGTCAATCTTGTAGTCATTGCATTTTCAATCTGAATTTGTGATGAAGTGTTATTCTGTGCCAGTATTCAGTTCAGATATATTGGGTCTTAGTTTAATTTTCAACCCTAATACCAATTGTGAATCTTCTCAAGCCTTGTTTTTGATTACCTGACAATGCATGTTTGAGCTACTATTTTGACAATTTGTTGAGACCAATCACCTTTGAATGCTAGTTTATTTTTCAGTGCATTTGTTTTCGGTCGTTCAAAAATGGGAGCTATGGTGGTTTTAGAGTAAGGGAGTTTCTATTAGATTAATGAATGCTATTAGGAATTTATGTATATGATGGAGTTAGTTGCAGATCTGAGATGTAATAGCGGTAGTCGTAGAGCGATGAGAAATTAATTAACATATTTTAGGGAAAGGAAGTACTGTAAATATTATCTGTATCAGATTAGATTTGTTTGGATGAGGGCCTTCATATGACTAAGAGCTCGTTTGATGTAGATTTTTTGTGAATAGATTTTGTGAAATTTGATTTGATTTTTTTGGAGAATGTGGTTAAAAAGGTAGGAAAAATTATGGGTTTACGTGTAAAATTATCTTATTGGAAGAATGTGGGGGTTGAAAATGTGTTTGCAGTTTAAAAAATTGTGAACTAAACAGAGGCTAAATTTATTAGAAGTTCCCTTTAGTAGAATTGTTTACCAATTACAAGAAGAATAAAAGAGAATCAGGGATTCAGCTTGCAGACAGCTTTGATTACTTAGAATTACATTTAGTCAATGTTTCTTCCTTCCAAATTTCTCTCTTTTTTTTTTTTTTTCTTCTGCTTATTTCGTTCTCTATTGTGCTATATCTTTCATGTTCTGTATGTTGTATCACTACTTTTTTCTCTCTCCTATTTTCTCTTTCTCGTTTGGAATCTTAGAGGATTTTCTATGGTTATTGGATTGCAGTGTTCTGTCTAAAGTAATTTTCTTCTTTTTGTTTTACTTCAGCCCTTGGATGAGCATATGGCACATCTAAGATGAGGTTCTTTGATACATATTGATAACATAGTTTTAGTTGACGAGAATAGAAGGTGGTTAAAACTATGAGTTACAATTTGGGAGTCTGGAATCTGAAGGTTTCAGAATTAAGACACATTATATGGCTATATATGCAATGTCATTTTAGTAGTAGAAACAGGATATTAATGGGGTCACTCCAGATGATCGCGTTTTCTTAAAAGTGAGTTTTTAGGTATTTAGATTTGATTATTAACAAGGAGCAATCGAAGATGATGTAATGTGTTGATTAGATCCATCTGTATGAAATGGAGAAATGCTACATGAATTATATATGGTAGAAGGATTCCAATGAGGTTTAAAGGTCACTTCTACAGAATATATTTGTTAGAAATGCTGTGTTTTATGTAGTGTGTTTGAGTGTTTGGGAACAAAATATCTATAGGATGAACGAAGTTGAAATGAGGATATTTAGATGTATGTATGGCCATGATGCTAGAATGGATGAGAGATGAGGAATTGGAATATAATACAAGAAGTTGATTTGATTTTTAAGTGGATGATTTGGGCGGTTGGGGTATATGTTGCGTGGACTTAAAAAAGAGGCTCCTGCTCATAAGAGTGATGCAACGTCAGCAGAACATGTTAGAAGAGGGACGAGAGAGGGTTAGAGCAAAAGAACATGATTTGTTGTAGTTGCTAAAAGTTTCAAGCAATGAATTAGACATATTGGCGAAAAAGTATTCATTTATACGACCACAAAATCATTAGGAACAAGGCTCGTATTGAAGTGGGGGTCAAAGATGGAATAAAGAGAGATTGGTTGCCCTAATCTGGAATGGTCATTTTATCCACTTATATTGCGTCTCGAGTTTAATTAATTTTTTGGTGTTGGAAAGAGTCCTGTTTGCAACTGAAGGTTTTAATGTTGGATATTTTTCTGAATCTTTCTCTCTTACGCCACGAAGTTTGCATTTCTATTTTAGTTCACGCATGCTTTGCAATTTCAAGCTTGAAGGTCTCTTTATTATGAACTATTGCCAAAAGCACATGTGGCCAGGGCGGAGCCAGAAATGAAGGGTACGGGGGGTAGAATTTTTTAAAATTGAATGTACGAATAAAATTTATATATAACTAGAAAAATTGTAATATAACGTTAAATATTACAATTGTACTGGATGATGTTTTATATTATAAAATTTATCTATAATAGAATCTAGATTTAAATTAATACTAAATTTTCGTTCAATGTTTAGTGTTAAACAATCAGCAAGAAAATCATCATCTATTATGTTACGAATTTTCGTATTCACATGTTCGGAAAATGTTCGCTCCACTGTCGTTGTTGAAATCGGTACTGTCAGTACTAAACGAATCAATTTAGTCAAAATGATGTAACTCTCCGACTTTTTACTTACAATCAATTCTCGACATTAATCAAAAAGTCTAGGCACTTGAAATCGAGGTTCAGAAATCACATCATTCTTATAATGTTGCAACTCAATTTTCAAATAATAAATATCTTGTTGCGAAAAATCTTCAGGATAAAACTTTTGCGCAAGCTTGCAAATATTATCCATATTAAATGATTCAAAAGAATTTGTTGGATCCAAAGTCTTACTGAGAGAGAGGAGTTCTAATGATATCTTATTAAATCTTGTATCTAACTTCATCATTTGAAAATCTATGGCTGTATTGAAAAAATTAAAGTGGTAATGATGTTCAACTGTAGGATACTCACGACCACGAGAACGACCAATCATGTAAGAACCATCAAAGTCCGGTATATGTATATCATTTT
>CAIGRF010397187.1:0-17742 GCA_903798235.1 Fraxinus ornus | reverse complement strand
TTTTTTTTTTTTTTTTTTTTGTGCAGATTCCTCTCTATTAAGCTTTCTAAATAACCCTTGTAGCGAGCATTCAATTGATGACCCCCAAGTTAGATGACCCCCAAATTAGATGATCATATGACACTAGGTTTTTAGAGACCATTACAGACTTAATCACTCGAGCATAAAGGCTACAAAGAGAAGTTTCACAATAAGATAACACTACATATTCATTATTTTTTCTATATTTTTTTCTATTTTTATGATCCGTGCAATGCCTCTTTATAAGCACTCATTTTCAAAAATCAACCCCAACTTATGATTTCAACCTAATTTTCATCTTATTAGCCTTAGACAATCCACATAAAATTTATCACACATGGAATCCACATCTATCTCAATATATCTCTACAACAGCTCAATCACCCCTAAGCTATCTAAAATTGGTTTAATAATATAATGGTTGTTCAAATTATGCATCTATGATCTATCATTTTCAACCTACTCAACACTATGAATCAAATTTTACATAAACAAGTACAAATTAACTTAACATATAACTTATCCAAAATTTATAGTCCAACTCTATGTTCCAATATATACATAATCATTAGCAGATTACCTGACTCACACAAGCATGCAAAAATACATAAAACGAAGTAATAAGACTGAATTTTTTATACATATATTTTTTGTTTTTTTATATTTTTATCACACAAACATGTAGAAGATAACAAAACACAAGACTCGATGAAAATCACACCCCCATACTAGATATAAAATAATGCAATCAGGAAACAAAAAAGTAAGGGCAGAAAAGGGAACATGTACTCCCCTAGTATCAATCTGTAGGCGTTGCATAGAAAGGTACGAACACTCCAGATCCAGATGAGTCCGTAGTAGATGGTGGAAGAGTGGACTGAGAGTAGAGGTCTCGCATCATAATACACATCTAATCAATTTGTCTATGTGTGTCCTCTGATCTGCTGTACATAGCTTCATCTCTTATAAATGGCCTCATTGTGTATATACATGTCTTCAACCCGCACTGTGCATCTGTCTAAATGGTGCCCCATAAGGTCATGTTCCTGACGTAAAGTCATTAGCTCAGTCGAGAACTTGCTGATATCTTGCTCAATTCCCTGCAACCTGGCATTTCTAGCACGTTCCATGTCATCCTTGCTTGTTCCCTGGCCTACGAAGCAATCAACATTTGCTCTATATGCTGCAATATCCTATTAGTCTCTGTTAGATCGCAAATAATTGCTTCATAACCTATAAATCAGAAGTTGGATCTGGCTGTGCAGAAGGTAGCATGTGATCATCCTCCCCGTCGTAATCTTGGTCCTACTACTGGTCTCGTTGCTGTCTCTACTGTAGAATGGACTACCATGTTTTGGAAGCCGACAACACATTAATGTGGCCTGATTTTCTCGCATGTAACTTCCTTGGTAAGATTCTGATACCTGACTCACAACATAAGCCAATAATGAGACTAGGAAAGATAAATGTATGTCTAGGGGTCTGGGTCTGATGCCATGAAACATGTGAAAGTGTAAATCAGAGACCCCAAATCAATCTTAAAGCTTCGTACCAAATGATTTAATAGGATGGCCTTGGGATGATTAAATGTAATGCGATGCAAGCTCGAATCGATGTTGTGTGAAATGAATTTATATAAGATCATAAGGTAATCAATCAGGTGTCTGTATTCAAATTCATGGACATGCATCATCTCATCCATATAGCATTTGTAAAATGATCGACATGTCTAGATCAATTGACACTGGCACAATATTATCCCTAGTCAATCCGTAATAAGCATCAATCACTTCATGAGAGAACATTATCCATTTATCTCGTACCCATGTCTGGTGCATGTGTTTGGTCCCCGGAGTGTCTAACTTTGTATTAAAGTGTACCCATGTTTGGTGCATGTGTTTGGTCCCTGGAATGTTTAACTCTGTGTTAAAGTCGGCGTAGAACTTTTGCACAATAGTAGGGTAAATGGTTCGAGGCTCGCTAGCTACCTTTTCCACCCTGCTAGATGAATAAGCCGAGTCAACTCAAATCTAAAAAAGTCTTCGACCACAACTTATCGTTCGGGCCATACTTTCCATTTGGATACCACATTGTCAAATCAAACCTTATGCTCAAGATATCTAAACTGTCGCATACCTCCTTCATCAAGTCGTGTGTGAGCTGTGTCGTAAGATCCCTCGATTTTGTCTTTAGCTTTTGATGTAGAAGAGGTATTCTTCCTCTTTGGAGGTATACTTGTCAAACAGTATATAAAAAAAGACTATTAGTTAATTGTATATGATATAGAAACCCCTAAATAAGTAATGAGAAGAAAACTAGGACCGCAAGTAGGGAACTTAAATAGGGACGTATGGGACATATCTCGTAGGCTTGAATATGCTTCACCCTAAATTTTTATTCAATTCATGCAAATGGAGAGATACAATGACATGTGAGTGTTTATGTGTGTATATTCTATGTATCATACAAAAATCATGGCATAATTCAAACAAAAATGCCTTTGGAGCAATTTATCGAACACTTGGTATGTATAATATTTGAAAGGGTTAGAAGTAACTCATGATTCTATGTTAAATCCACACATTCAATAACTAATCCACAAATCCAACATCTAACTATGCCCATGTTCCAACACAACTCAACAAATTCCAACCATTAGCAAGAATTTAAGAAAAAGAAGCTAAAAAAAATTGAAAACCCAAGTACAAACAATTTACCTTTGATTTCTTGAAATTCTTATGGAAGGAAGTGTGAATTTGTGGATGAATAATGTTGGAATATATTTAATATTCAAAGCACATGTGAGATTTGGAGAAAATTTGATGATGTTGGTGAAAAAGTTAAAAAAAAATTGAGAGGAAAGCCAGGTCTTCGTGTCTATATGTGTATTTGTGTGTATGTAATTGAACGGGTGGGTTGCTAAAAACCCACCCACGATAAGCTGCGCACGAGGGCGGCTATTTTGGTCATGCACGTACAGCTTGGGGACTTTATCCCTGTTTAGTGTTGAGGTGCTCTCACGCGCGCGAGGCCATTTAATTAATTAATTATTTTTTTGTTACACACACGAAAAATCACCTATTTCCCCTATTGAACCCCCACACTTAAAGCACACAATATGTAAATGTATATATGAATGACACAAATAATATGGATAAAGATGCCTAAACTAATGCAAACACATAAAACAAAAAAGAAAATATGAAAAGTCCTAAATTAATGCATAAAAAACTGAATAAATAGAAGGGAATAATATTGGGGTGCCTCCCATCAAGCGCTTGTTTATAGTTTTCAACTCGACTTTGTCACTTAGGTTATTTTAGATCCTCGAGTGGTAGAATTGTCTTCTCATTGAATTAATCACCTCCCTAATAAGCTTTCAACCTTTGCCCATTGATTTTTAACCTTTGTTGATGATCTTAAGATACCACTTCAAATGTGCAATAGGGATGGACATCTACAATAGTGAATGGACCTGACCATCTTGATTTTAACTTACATGGAAAGAGCTTAAGGTGAGAATTGAACATGGGCAATTGTTGACCATCGAATTCTTTTTCTGTAATATGTATGTCATGCCATCTTTTAGTTTTCTCCTTGTAGAGCTTCGCATTCTCATAAGCTCCCAACCTAAACTCATCAAGCTCGTTCAATTGAAGGATTCTCATCTTCTCGGCTGCCTTCATATCAAAATTTAGCAAGTGAGTTGCACAATACATCTTGTGCTCAAGTTCAATTGGTAAGTGACATGCTTTCCCGAACAGCAATCGGTAAGGAGACATCTCGATAGGAGTTTTAAATGCAGTGCGATATGCCCAAAGTACATCATCTAACTTCTTTGACCAATCTATGCGTGATGCACTAACTGTAGCTTCTAAGATTTTCTTTAACTCTCTATTAGAGATCTCTACTTACCCACTAGTTTGTGGATGATAAGGAGTTGCAGCCCGATGTTTGACCCCGCATTTCGCCAATAAAGCTGAGAATAAGCGGTTACAAAAGTGTTTCCCGCCATCACTAATAATAGCTTGTGGAGTTCCATACCTCGAAAATATATTATTTTTAAGAAATTGAGTCACAACCCACCCATCATTTGTAGGTGATGCCACAGTGTCAACCCATTTGGATACATAGTCCACTCCTACCAAGATATATTGTTGACCAAACGAAGAAGGGAATGTCCCATGAAGTTAATATCCCAAACATCGAAAATTTCTACCTCCAATATGCTATTTAAAGGCATTTCATTATTTCTAGAGATGTTCCCCATCCTCTGGCATTTATCACACTTCTTTACTAATTCATAAACATCCTTAAATAAAGTTGGCCAATAAAAACATGATTGTAAGACTTTAGCTGCTGTTTTGGTTGCTGTGAAGTGGCCTCCATATAGAGAAGAGTGACAGTGATCCAATATATACTTCTGTTATTCTTTTGGCACGCAATGACGAATGATTTGATCAGGACCTCGTCTATAGAGAAACGGATGATCCCAAAAGTAGTGTTTCAGATCACTGAAAAATCGGATGACTAGAATACTCTAGAGGAATAATAGAACTGGCTAAAATAATTGATATAATCTGCATACCAAGGTGCTGAATTGATCTCAAAAAGTGTCTAGTCTGGGAATTTCTCCTTAATTTCGTCATTAAACTCTTCTTCTTGTTGCTCCAAACGGGATAAATGGTCTTCTACTAAATTCTCACTTCTTTTTTATCCCTGATTTCCAAGTAAAATTCCTGTAGGAGAAGTACCCATATGATGAGTTGTGGTTTTGCATCCTTGTTACTGAACAAATACTTAAGCGCTGAATGATCGGTATAAACTTTCACCTTTGACCCAATCAAGTAAGGTCTAAATTTATCGAAGGTGAATACTACTGCCAAAAGCTCATTTTCTGTGGTTGTGTAGTTCAACTGAGCTTCAATAAGAGTTTTGTTGGCATAGTGAATAACATGCAAGACTTTATCTTTGCACTGTCCCAACACCGCTCCAATTGCGTAATCACTTGCATCACACATTAATTTAAATGGCAAATTCCAGTCAGGTGCTGAAACGTCCACAGGATTCGAATCCAAGACTTCCATCATATGGGAGACTTAAGTTGAATCCTGGTACCAATTGGGCCCAATTGGTACCAGGATTTAACTTAAGTCTCCCATATGATGGAGGTCTTGGGTTCGAATCCTGGGGGACACGTTAGAAAGTAGTGAGGGGATAAGATGGGCCTAAGCTCTCTCAAAGCGGACAGTACGTATGATATAATAACGGCTCCGGTGCAAGGTCGGGTCGTTACAAAAAAATGTGCATTTTTTTTGTAACGACCCGACCTTGCACCGAAGCCGTTAGTATGTACGATATGATAACGACTCCGGCACAAGGTCAGGTCGTTACATTCTGAATCTTCTACCATAGAGAGCTTCATACGGTGCCATTCCAATAGTGCATGGAAACTGTTATTATATGTAAATTCCACCAAAGGTAGATACGATTCCCAATTGCCCTAGAACACAAGCTCTTAGCATATCTTCTAAAGTTTGAATGGTCCTTTCAGATTGACCATCGGATTGAGGATGATACGTCGTACCAAAGTTTAATTTTGTTCCCATAGCTCCTTGTAAGCTTTTGCAAAACTTAGACGTAAATCTCAGATCTCTATCAGACACAATAGAGACAGGGACACCATGCAATCTTACAATTTCTCTAATGTACAACTGAGCTAGTTGACCTAGTTTAAATGTCATTTTCAATGGAAGAAAATGAGTTGACTTTGTTAGACAGTCCACTATTACCCATATAGCATTATGTCCTCTTGCTGACTTCAGAAATCCTACCACAAAGTCCATTGCCATATTCTCCCACTTTCATTCAGGTATATTCAATGGATTTAACAAGCCTGCTGGATTTTGATGTTCTGCTTTAACTTATTGACACACTATGCATTTTACCACAAATATGCATATACTTCTTTTTATATTCCTCCACCAAAATGTATCTCAAAGATCTCATATATTTTTTTACCATTAGGATGTGCGGTGTACGAGGTAAAATGGGCCTCTTCCAATATCTCATTCCTCAAAGTTTCATCCTTAGGTACACAAATTCTTCCTTAAACATCAGTGCCCGATTTGAAACTATTCCAAAATCCTCTCTCCTAACAGTACTAATGTCTTTCCTGATCTTCTACAAGAATGGATCTTTACCCTGTGCTTCTATGATCCGATCTTTGAGAGTTGGTCGAACCACCAAAGTTACTAAACGAACGGTACTTTGCTATGGTGTAGTAACCACTTCAATTCACAAATTTTCCAAGTCTTTGATCAACTCCTTCTGAATAGTAGGTAATGATGCCAACTTAGAATAGTTCCACATATGACATTTCATAGAAATCTATTTAAAATAACGTAAACATTTCATAATCGAATTTGAAACGTTAAATCACCAGCTTCCCCATAGCATATTGCACCATTCTTTACCATCATCCACATCCCAAGCAAATCATATCAAATCAACCTGTAGAGAGAGAATTAACCCATGAGTTTGAAACTCAATAGATGTCATCGGTGCGTTTTGTTAACAAATTAACATTTTCGAACTATAGATTCATACCATCGCACATAGTAGGATTTCCGGTAAAATCCAATTTCTGTGGAGTTATANTCTGCTCATGTTGCTTCAATTGCCTTGAAGCATAGGCAATTACGTTTCCATGCTGCATCAATACACATCCTAACCTTTGTTGATGCATCACTACATATACAAATCAATCTGAACCTTCAGGTATTATTAACACGAATGTTATAATCAATCGTTGCTTTAGCTCCTGAAAGCCTTACTCACACTTATCTGTCCATTGGAACTTTACTAATTACTTTGTCAATTGTATCATTGGTCCAGCTATTTTGGAGAATCCTTTTATAAATCTTCGATAGTATCTAGTTAATCCCAAAAAACTTGAACTTTACCAACGTTTTTCGATGTATTCTAGTTAGTTATTACATCCACTTTTACTGGATCCACTTCAATTCATTGGATAGTAACTACATGATCGAGGAATCCACCCCGCTCAAGCCAAAATTCGCAGTTTTTAAATTTGGCATATAATTTTTCCTTACGCAGCATTTTCGACACTATTCTAAGATGTTCCTCATGTTGATGTTTACTCTTGGAGTATATCAAAATATTATCAATGAAAACTATGATAAATTGATCCAAATATTGATGAAATATACGATTCATTAAATCCATGAATATTGCTGGAGCATTTGTCAACCCGAACGACATAACTGTGAACTCGTAATGTCCATAACGAGTTCTGAAGGCCGTCCTGGGTATATCATTCACATTAACCTTCAATTGATGATATCCAAATCGTAAGTCGATCTTGGAAAATACCTTAGCCCCTTTTAGTTTATCAAATAAATCCTCGATTCTCGGGAGATGATACTTATTCTTGATGGTCAAATGGTTCAACTCCCAATAGTTGATAAACATCCTCATTCTTCTATCTTTCTTCTTTACGAACAACACTAGAACACCCAATGGTGATACACTTGGTCGAATAAAGCCAATGTCTAACAATTCTTGTAACTGAATTTTTAACACCTGAAGTTCCTTTGGAGCCATTCTGTATGGAGCTTTAGATACTAGTGTCGTTCCGAGAACCAGATTTATTGTGAACTCTATTTGTCTACTTGGTAGAGTACCAGGTAGATCTTATGGAAACACACCTATATATTCGTGTACCACTGGTACATCCTAAATCTTTCTTGTCGCCTATTTTTCTCCTGAGATGTTAACTAGAAACCCTTGGCATGTTTCTTTTCTTAACATTTTCCCAGCTTACAAGGCCAACACAAGTTGGAGATGGGGTTTGGTCTCTATTCCAGGAGAAGAAAATTGTTCTTCTCCTGGTTTCTAAAAAGACACTTCCATTTCCCTACAATGGATGGTTGCGTAATTATATCCCAACCAATCCATGCCCAAAATCACATCAAAATCTTTCATCTCTATCATATACAAGTCTGTTTCTAATGTTATTCTCCCAATTTCAAGATTCATCGACTTAGCTAACTAATTTGGGTTCAATATTCTGCCTGAGGAGATGCTAACTTCTAGTGTATTCTCTAAAGTAATACTAGATTTAGTAATGAAAGAAGTTGATACAAAAGAATGAGTAGCTCCCGAATCAAATAGTACATAAGCAGGTGTATTAGCTATTTATAAAATACATGCCATTATGTTTGAGTTCTCCTCTGCATCATTCTGAGTCAATGTAAAAACTCGTTCTTTTCCTTTTTTGTTTAGATCACTGTTATCATCTTTCTTATAAGTAAATATGGGATAATCCTTAGCAATATGTCCTAGCTTACCACACCGAAAATAGACATTCTTCCCATATAAGCATTCACTACGATAAGGTTTACCACACTTAGGGCATGATGCTACTGCGGCTACTATGGCCTTACTGGCACTAGATCCGATATTAGCTTTCTTATTTTTCCATTTGCCTTTTCCTTTATCTTGACTATTCCACTTTTCCTTCCTACTTTACCCTTTTATTACTGGCTGAACAATTGACCGTGTTACTCTACATTAGCCTTTTAATACCAAATAGTGTGAGCTCATTCCAGCATCTCATGATGTGATGTCAAACGATGTGACATAATAATCATGCTTAGGTCTGGGTTTAACCCTTGCTTAAACCTTCGAGTCTTCTTAATTTCTGTGTAGACCAGGTGTGGAACATATCCTGAGAGTTGGTCGAACTTTTGCTCTTAATCAGTTAAGGACATATTATCCAGCTTGAGTTGAAGGAATTTTCACTCCTTGAAATCTCTTAGAGACTGAAAAAAATACTTGTCCATCACTTCCTCTTTGAATTGTTCCCAAGTTAACGCCAACTGCTACTCTTAGGTTCTAGTTTGGGGCATTGAGTCTCACTAGTAACTTGCATCACTAGTAAAATAAACTCTGCACACTAGACCTTTTGGATGTCAGTATAGTCTATGAGTCAAAAAATCCGTTCTAACCTACGAAGTCATTCCTCAACTACTAGTGGACCAGATGCTCCATCAAAGGTAGGGGCTTATGCCTTTGAAATAACTCAACGACCGAAGCATAAGTCAGGAGAGTAATATGAGCTGGTGGTGTAGGTGGAGCTTTATTCTGATTCAGCCTGCCAAGATCTTGAACAACTTATAAAAGGTCCCTTATCAAGTTGTTTTGGTTTGCTCGAAACATTTTCCTTGAAGTAAGAAATAATTTCTTTTATTAAATTTGTATACCAATATTAGAATACTTGGAATGATATGGCGAATTGAAATGTTTCACAACTTGATCACAATATTTTTTTTTTGTTGACTACATCTTGAAATAGGAAAAAAAAAACAATTCAATAAATTTTATTATATATATATATTTTCAAATAAATGAGTAATTTTCAAATAAATGAGTAATCTTCATAATCTCTACTCATTTCACTCTTGATCTTCTTCTGGATCTTCCTCTTCATCTTTGCTAGTACTTGCCACAGTTGGTTATGTAACTTCGTCATCTGAAGTCATTGTCGATTCGGGTCTCGAGTGAGAGATAACATCACCAATCACCCAATTATGGATATAGGCATTGCAAAAATCCTCAAAGTCAAGTTCCTTTAGTTCACTTTCCAAAATTTGAGATAGCATATTTTCTTGTATAAGCTTTCCGATACGTTTCTCACAAGTTCCAAGAGTTTCTAGCAAATGACATATGTATGTGATTTTCAAGGTCTAAAGACTCATCTCCCTCAAAATCTAGGTAAGCTCTCATATCTATCTCATGTTGGCTAACATGATTCCTTCTCCTCGCATTTTTTCTTCCCCTAGCCATCTGTCATCCACATTTTAATTTCTAGCCTAATACATGTCTTTTAAACAACACATTTTTTTTTTCAAACAACATTTATTTTTACATATAAGGTGTACATAAAGTAAAATGTAGAATGTATAGCAACATGGAAAACATAACTATAGAATCATATCCATTCATAGCAAGAATGAGAACTTTATTTAGTTAAACATACCTGGGTCGTAGGATGGGGTCGACTAATGGATGCAAGGTGCCATGGTGTGCCTTAAATATTTCATTTTCTCATTTTAAATGTCCTACTTTGTACTTAAGTTTTTTTTTTTTTTTTAAGAAAATAAACTAAGTCTACAAAATCATCTAGGCTTGTGCTCTAATACCACGTTGTAACGCCTCGACCCGCATGGATCAAAACGTCATTAGATTAAATGTGCTTTAGCTATAAACTCGATAATTAACTATACTTTTAGCGGAAAGTATAAAGATTTAATTTAAGAATTTATTTCAAGAATTATTTAATTCTTAGTCATCATTTCATATTAAGGAATCATCTAATAATTTCTTAGAAATAAGGGCAGTAGCAAAAATAGTAAAATTATACTAAAATCTGAACAAAGTTCGTGCAAATTCTACCGTTTACATGAACAATGGCATGCACAAAAAAACAAGGTAAGGATTATTTTTTTTTTTTTGAAAAAACAAAACAACATAATTCAATAATAGAAACGTATTCAAAAAAAATATCTTTAGAATGTTTTCCATGCACGTATCCTTTATTGACGTGAAGTTCTAGACAGAAAATAAAAGTAAATGTTTCTGTTTTGCTTTCTATCGCAAACAACAATTGTTTGCATATCTATCGACTCCGAAACTTCATGAAATTTTATAGTAAAGTAGAAAACTCTTTATAATATAACATATCCAAAAATCATCTTCCGCCGGAAACATGTGAGGTATTAAAATAGTTTTCAAAACCCCTACAGTGACACAGTTTGGAACGTTACCCAGCACAGCTTACTTAAAGTGACATATAAAATTCCACAGACATCAAATTTGCATGATTTCAAATTTATTTAGTAGCTAATCCATGAGGCTATCAAACCCCACTGGTTTTGTCCAAAAATCCCAAGTAATGATTGAGTTACAAATTTTTTTAAAGTCAAGGCATTAGCTGAAATTTTAAACAAACAGCAACATTAAATCGCTAACACTTTTTTTTAATAATCAAATTAAAAACATTAAGTCGATGGCTCCTCCATAGCATGATGCATCATCCTCTACCATCATCCATGCCCTAAGCAAAACAAATCAACATGAAGAAAGGGAATTAACCCATGAGTTTGAGACTCAATAGATATCATCGGTGCATTTCGTCATCAAATTAGAAAATTCAAACTGTAGATTCATACTGTCGCATGTAGAGGGATTTCCAGTAAAATCCAATTTCTATAGATTTATCATAACACGATGAGTTGGACAATTATCATTCAAACTATAGTACCGTACCCGGAGGTACCAATTCATTCAAACGTTTCATGAAAAATCAAAAATTGAAAATGAAATAACCACTTGCACCTCTACCTACCTTCGTTTGACGCTTTTGAATCGATGAAGTCGGACGTAAATATTGCTTCCTGAATGTAGCCAATGCCTTTAAACAATCGGTTTCACTTTTTTTCCCTTGATTTTTTTTGTTCAAATTGTATATATTTTCAATGTATAAATTTCACATATATTAGAAAGTGTGAATAGTTTGGAAATGAAAGGTAAGAAAACGGTTGCATTCATCACTTGCCAATTAAAGAGAATTTAAAATGGGTTAATTGTTTAATTTTAGTTTCATTTCTTATGTTATATGTGTGTGAGTGTGTACAAATGTTAAATGTGTATGAATATAATTTGAGGTTTAATGCACCATTTCAGCCTACCAATTATGAGATTTAATGCACCATTTCAGCCTACCAATTATGAGATTTAATGCATTGACTATTCAACCAAACTATGAAAACGTGTGTGAGTATGATTTGAGGGAAATGAAATGAATTGAGTTTTTTAATTTAAATTCTCACTCTTGGTCCCTAAACTTTATTAAGTTAACAAAGTAAGGGGACAACATAAATCCTCAATTAGAACTTAGTAGACTATATTTTACATATACTTCCGTCATTTTGAAAAATAACGCGTACACAAAATCTAATCTTAAAAATATTTTAAATTTTCACCGTCTGGTCCAATCTTTGGGAAACACTAAATTACATCCTACTTAATATAATTTTTTTTATATTTTAAAGACAACACGCATGACTATTTATGAACTTTCATGATATTAAAATTATTTAAAACATATCATACTAGTATTGGATTTTTAAATAACTTATGGCTTGGACTTTCATAACCTTAAATGCGCTACATCAACCTACTTAAGAATATAAAATTTTGGGACCTTACATGAATATATTCAGTGGTTGTTTTTTAATGTAATAACGTTGGAAATTCAAGGGAATGGTGGGTTGATACTGGTGCTACACGCCACATTTGTGCAGACAAAACCATGTTCTCAAACTATAAAGAATTAAATGAAGAACAACTCTTCATGGGAAATTCTGCAAGTTCTAAACTTGAAGGATGAGGGAAAGTTACTTTGAAGATGACATCTGGTAAAGACTTGTCCGCAAATAGTCACGAAATAATGCTAAACACCAAGAGAATGTTAACGAAACATTTTGATATAAAAGACTTGGGTATAGCTTATGTAATATTAGGGATTAAGATCTCTAGAATATCAGAAGAAATATACTTTTTTCAATCTCATCACATTGAGAGTATACTTAAAGTGTATAATATACTTGAGAAAAGTCTTGCGAAAACTCCCGTTGACACAATTTTACACTTAGTAAAAAATACAGGTGAATCTATGTCACAACTAAAGTATTCACAAGTTATAGGCAGTCTAATTATATTACAAACTACACTCGATCAGACATAGCATTTGCTATGAATAAATTTAGTAGATTCACAAGTAATCCAAACCATGATCATTCGAAAGCTTTAACAAGGGTTCTTATGTACTTAAAGTATACCTTAACCTATGGATTACACTTTACAAAATATCCCGTTGTATTGGAAAGATATTATGATGCAAATTGGATATCCGACATGAAGGATTATAAGTCTACTATTGATTATGCATTTACCATTGGTGGAGTTGTTGTATCATGAAAGTCGACAAAACAAACGTGTATAGCTCGATCAATTATGGAATCAGAGTTTATTGCTTTGGAAAAACCTGGAGAAGAAGCTGAATGGCTTCGTAACTTCTTGGAAGATATTCATGTTGGCCTAAGCCGATATTTGCAATTAGTATACCCTGTGATAGTCAATCAACTATTGGAAGGGCTCAAAGCAACATATATAATGGTAAGTCTAGAAATATACATCGCAGACACCATACCATTAAGCAATTAATCTCTAATGGTATCATCTCCATGAATTATGTAAAATCAAAAGAGAACATCGTGGATCCATTTACGAAAGGTTTATCGAGGGATCAAGTGCGTTGTCTATCGAAAAGAATGTGATTAAAGCTTAATACGTAAGAATATTTGTAATGGTAACCGGATTTTCCTAACTTTATCGCTCGCTTAGTGTTCGAGCGAGCTCGAGCAATTAGTATGTTGCTAGAGTGATAGGAGAGCGAGAGAAGTTCCATTGATAGGTTTCAATGTCGCTCAAGCGAAAGTCCAGCGACAGCAAGGGGCACTTCTCTTCGTGAAGGTTATTGAGTTTAGGACATGTCGCTTCATTCACAACCTCTCCTCATCTATAAATAGGACCATTTGGACATCCATTATGTATCCCATATCATTTAGCATTTAGCATTATATCAAAACTCTTACAAAAGAATTTCAAAAAAAAAAAAAAAAAAATCATTCCAAAAACGTTTTCTTGTAGTCTCGAATAATTCGTTCAAGTTCGTTGTTACCTTATAGTTTGAAGTGCTTCTACTGTAAGGAAGTAATCCGTTGTATCTTGAGAGACAATTGTTGTTACTCCATTAACACCATTGCGGGGTAAATTTATCTTAAGGAATGAGTATTTTCACTTGCCTTAGATCATTTCATCCCTTTCTTTTTCTTCATTTTTACTAATTGTTACTTTGTTTAACTTCATTTCTGCATTGTTAAATTTAGCCTTTTTGTTATCCACTTTTAAAACAAACTTTACTATATCACCAATACTTACTTTCGCAGTCTACATCAATCAACAAAGTTTAACAATTTTTTCTGTACTCCATCAAAGAATGAAAAATTTATTATGGTAAAGAGGCGAAATGAGGGGGGTAGGGTGGGGGGGGGAGAAAGGAAGAAGGGAACCAACCATAACCACCATCCAAAAATGGAATAGAATTGGGGTCCACAAATAGCACTTAAATGCAATTTTGACTTATCACGTTTGTTGTAATTGAGAGTGCGATTTTTCCCTTCAATTGTACTAGCATATATTTAGCTTAGAGGACAGAGTGGAAGGCATTGTGATGTAAAACAAATTATGTTAAATCTATCTTCTCTTTCTCGATTTTTCTTATACTGCTCTTGTTCTTCTAATTTTCTTCTTCCTCTGTTAATATCTCAACCTCCTCCGTTCTCCCATCTCTTGGTTAATTCTAAAATTGAGCTAAGATTGCACCTCCCTGAACTGTGATATTTTGATATTGGTTTTGAGTGATGCAAAATCAGACAATATTGTGGTGTAGCTGAATACAAGGAGGAATTAGTATTTAAAGAATAATTCTTCATTGCTAGAAGAATATTAACAGGGGTTTTACAGGCTCCTCACAAGGGGCCTGGCCCCACATATATTAAAAAAAAATTTGTGCGGACCCCACCATGTGTGTGTTGTCTGTACAACATCGGTAAAAAAATTTCTGTACACCAAGGGGGGTTGGTATTTAAAAGCCCAAGCTATGCAAGCCCTACCTAACCTATCGGAATCCTATAATATTAGCATAGTTAACATTGGACTGAAAGAAGAGATTAAGTCCATGGTCAAGATGATCAAACCCAGCACCTCAACCCAAGCCTTTGAAATAGCTCAACTCCAAGAGACCACCATCTCGGCTATAAACAAGAACACACTCAAAACCAATATCAAATTAAAGACCACAGTTCTGGCAGGTGCGATCTTTGCTCAGTTTTAGAATTAGGTTGAGATATTAGCAGAGGAAGAAGAAAATTAGAGGAAGAACGAGCAATATAAGAGAAATCAAGAGAAGATAGATTCAACGAAATTAGTTTTACATCACATTACTTTCCACTCTCTCCTGTGAGCTAAATATGAGTTAGTACTATTGAAAGGAAAAATCACACTCTCAATTACAACGGTTTGATTGCAAGGGTGGAAAATGGGTGGAAAGAAAATGAATTCCAAGGAAAGTAATTGCCAAGAAATTGTTTTTTAGGGAATTGTTAATTAAGTGTGTTTGATTGGTATAATTTTCCACTTGGAAAATTTTTAAATTTTGTGTACGTTTTGCCTTCGTTTGCATCAAAATTGTCCATTAAAGTGATAATTTTTTCCACACTTGGTTATAAAATTTGTGTTTCCATTGCCAAAAAGTAAAAT
Source organism: Fraxinus ornus (assembly GCA_903798235.1). NCBI lineage: Eukaryota > Viridiplantae > Streptophyta > Magnoliopsida > Lamiales > Oleaceae > Fraxinus > Fraxinus ornus. Next base: position 2,253 of record CAIGRF010397187.1, on the reverse strand, counting down.
AAAAAAATAAAAAAAAAGTTTCCTAAAAAATCATTTTTTTCATCAAAGTTTTTTGTTCGTTTGGCCTTCGTTTGCATCAAAATTGTCTATTAAAGTGAATTTTTTTTTTTTACAAATGCTTATAAAATTTGTTTTCATTGCAAAAAAAAAAAAAAAGGCAGACAGAACCCATAATTCATTTTCCCACCTAAAAGGTGGGAAAATCATTTCCTGTCACGCAAGGAAGTTGGCGCGTAGAGGGAAAATTATAGTGACATTTTCCATGCCAAATTATGGTCAGCAAACACTACTAAACAAGGAAAATGGAACTTGTATGCTATCAAACAAGCCCTAAACGTGATAAGCAAAAATAGCATTTAAGTACCATTTGTGGACCTACTTCTATTCCCTTTTTGGATGGTCATTACGGTTGGTTCTCTTCTTCCTTCCTCCATTTCTTCCACTGTGTAGATGCCTCTTCACCACAACAAAATTCCCAAAAATATAATTAAACAAATAGTAAATCCTACAATTAAAATCCTTTTAATACACTCTATCTACAGAAAAACAAAACCCATAAAAGAAATGGTCAACCTCAACAGCAGAAAGAGAGCTCTCCCAGCAACTGTCACACAATACCCCCATCAAAATCCAAAGCGTACAAATCTCCTAGGGTCGCACCTATGTTCCACGGGGCCTAAGGTAAATTTTAGAATTTGGACTCCTAAATCATAGTAAGCAATCAATTTTTTTTTTTTCATTTATAAAAGTTTTACAGAACTAAATTTGTTAACTTAGAATCAACAAACAAATAACAAATAAAATGAAATATTCAAGATATTTATATTGAAATAAAATAATAATGCGAAGATGTTCTAAACGATCACTTAAATACAACTCGACTTGCGGTTTTAGAGGTAAAAATATCAATCAAATTTGAAAAGTCGAGTTGTTCAAGCATTTCTTTTTCAATGGATAACATGTTCAATCCATTCAATCTTTGTTGTGACATAGTTGATCGGATATAAGTCTTGACCATTTTCAGTTGGGAGAAACTTATTTATTCTGATACAACTATAATCGGTATGGTTAGCAAAACCTTGTAAGTAATGCAAGCATTTGGGAAACAACTATTCATTTCTTTCAAATAATGTAGCACATCAATTGCTCTTTTTGTTTCTCTAGGGAAACACCACTTCAACACCGTCATTTCTGAACATGAGTCATCACCTATAATGTCTGAATGTCCATTATGTTTCAAAAATTGCTCAAGACTCTCACAAGATTTCAACAAATTGTCAACACGCGTACTCTTAAACTCTCCAAATTTAACAAAAATCCAAATGTCGCTTCATAATGTTTAAATTGTTCAGAACGAATTCTTTCATCGAACGAATTCTTTCCAATTCTATCCAATTAGTCATACAACCTAGATGCTCATTAGTCACTTCATGTTTTGTAAGATATTGATGCATATTATGCCAATCTTTGTATCCGTCATTTCTCTATTGGCTAATATTTTCCATCTATCTTTTTGTCTTAAACAACTTGCAACAAAAACAAAAGATCTTGTTCAAAGAAATTGAATACAATAACCATCTTTTATCGATTACGCCCATTTGCCATTAGTCGCTTATATTGTGATGATTCAAAATGTCTACCTTGATATCTTTGAGAAATACGATCTTTTTGGACTCATTTCAACTAAAAAAAATCCCTCATCTTTTAATCAATGTGAATGTCCTTCCAATTTCTAGGATCATCAAAATTCAAAGAAAAACAATTCTCTTGATTTAAATTTTTTATGTTGAACATTATCTTCATCATTTTGCTTTGAATCATTCACATTGGCATGCTCAATCATTTCCTCGTTCTCTTTCAATTCATTAACATTATCATTATCGTTCTGATTATGTTGTTCCTCAATCACCAGGTTTTTTTCGATGTTCTTTCTTTCTATTTTCTTTTCTTGCCATTAAAATACTTATCCATATCCCGAGGATGGGAATAATCTCCCGGGACATAGTTCAGTGGTGCAAAGTACAAGAGTGAGGTAGTCTCAGCTGAGCTGAGCTGGCAGCCGCAGTGTGAGGGTTCGATTCCTACCTCTAACAAGGTTTGGAATTGGACTCTTTATGGGTCGGGTTCACAAGCTGGGATGAGTACACAAACCTCTAATTGTTCCCGTACAGCTCCTGATGATGAATATTTATATGTTGAGCAACTGTTCGAAACAAAGAAAGATTTGTAGGAAGCTGTGCACCGGATTGCTTT